>JAMWEH010000760.1:0-25184 GCA_024721245.1 Mitragyna speciosa | reverse complement strand
CTTGGAGAAAAAATAATTAATACTTGAACATTAAATTGATCTTCCACAATAAGGTGAAGACGTTTTTCTGATGTAATCATTCTTTCTACTCCCTCTTACTAATCTTTGTTGCTTCCCAAATTTCCTAGTTCTTCCTTAAATTTCATATTAACGCCTCACTTCTTACCTCGCTTCCGATGAATATTTCCCATTTCTCCATCTTATGTGAGTAGCGTACAACTATCAAATTTACCAATCATGTGTAAGAATTTTGCATGAGCTCTAATAAGGAAAAAAGTAATAATATTCCCGTTAATAACTATTAAACATGCACGCGAAATCTAAAGGGAAGAAAAATCCTAAAGAAGGACCTTGGTGCAAAGATAAATTATGATATTTATCCTAAAACTAGCAACATATTCAGGACTTGACGACTAAACTAGATTTGGATCAAGGCATAAACTTGTTAGCGAAGAGTTCTCCATCTAATTGAGCTTTGGCCATTGGCTTTTCTGCTCATGCCAACCTTTTTAAGATTATTGATCTTTTTGGGGCATTATTGAAATTTGAATCAAGGCAAATGACTGTTACCTAAGCCAGCTTAAACTTTCAAGAAATGATAATTGAACATTTGTATAATATTATCAAATACTAAGTCAATAACTATAAGCAAATTACTCAAAACTTCTTATTGATGGATTAATTTCCTAAGACACCCAAATTCATCAACATTGTAATGATACTTGGACGCAAAAAATAGTGTTTATCTCCAATCCCTAATGGCAAAGGTGTATAGATTATGCCTCGTAAAAACTTGCCCTTTTGAGTAAACATCTCTAGGAAAATCATGAGGATGATTAACAGCATCAGGATAATCTTGACCATCCAAAGCAAATCCAGCATGAGATCGATATATGACTCCACCTTTGCCCCTAACATTCTTCACTTCTTTGGCTGTCCAAAAATGCACAGTTGGTGCTGTTGTATAAAACGCTAGCGTTATTCCAGAAACGTTACTGTGAGCAACTGCAGCTAATTTTGTCCTTGGTGGTAACACGTAGTTGATGTTATAACCATTTGGTTCTCTCTTCGAATTCTTTCCTATACTTTGGCGGTGGAGAAAATCATATGGAGTGCCATCAACTGATTTCAATTTGCCTGTGGGAAGTAAATTCTTATTGAGCTCTACAATTGTGTTGCTGTTTATCTGAAGATCGTGCTGCAAAATGTCTCCACTGTTGTGGCCTGCTAAATTGAACACCAAATGTTGGCCAATGTTCACTGGAGTTGCCTTGTTTTCAGCACGGGCGGTGATTGTTGTATTAATTGATTGGGATAGGATTATGTATTTTACTTCAATATTAAGATCACCTGGAAACCCTGAAAAAGAATTTCAAAAAAATTGAAAGACAGTGGATTAGTTAACACTTGCATAATGTGATTTGGTGTAACTATTTTAAGGGCTTGTTCTTAATAGATTCTGATTTTTGTAAAAACTGGTCTTCGAAAAGTTGAAATCAGAATCCAAAGTAGATTTTTAGTTGCTTTTGATTTTTCTTTTTCTTTTTTTGACCTTAGTTACTTTTGATTTTAGTTTAAGAAATCTAACAGTGGTATAAAAAAGAAAGTAGTTGAGAACATCACAAAATAAATTTTTTAAAATCAAAAACTAAAAACAGATAGAAAAACTATTGAAAACGAGCCTTAATAAATGTAATCTTGGTTTGTGGATGCTAACTAAGTATTTGATATAGTATAATTTGAGATTCATCCACGTTTTGTGGTTTGTCCTATTTATACTCTTATTTGATATTACATGTTACGCATCCAGTTCTACTACAATAAAAAAATTACATTGTCAGTATAGAAAAGATTAATCTCAAAAAAAAAAAGGTGTAACAAGTGAGAAAAGAAACTTGAATGGAAAAAAGAAAAAGGACAAAAAGGTACACCAAAATCAAAACTGGTACTAAATGACATACCTTCTTCACCATTGAAGCTTTTATAGGTGAATATAATTTCGGAGAACCTTTTAGTGCTTTTCAGTTTTGTCAACTTCCAAAGTACATTACCAAAACCATTGCTACCACCTAAAAGAAATTTGTCGAAAACAATTGAACTTCAAATCAAGAAATGATTATTCAATAGATAAATATTTCCTCCTCTAACATGAATGGCCAATGTATTTTATTTGGAAATGGAGAAAATGACACACCATTAACGATTGTATCTCCTTCGTTTGCGGCTAGCTTATAACGAGTCCCATTCAAAGTAAATTGAGCATGAGCAATTCTGTTGGCCACTCTTCCAATAATTGCATTGAAGCTATATTTATCTGCCTGTGTAATAGACCCATTGAAAGAAATAGTCAGAAGGTCTGCGTTGGACTTCTTTTATGCTGCCAATTCTTACTATGATAGCAATAATCTGTTGTAAATTACTCTCATATTAATCTTGTTAAGCCAATATAGTCCAATTCAATATTTCCAGTGGCAAAGTGCCCATTGCTCATGTCTAATTTACTTCTCAGTTCTATTATATATACTTTTGTCTCTTTTAACTTTTTAACATCTAAATAAAACAATATTTAAGGAAAGCATGTGAATTCAATGTGCATAATTATCAGGCCTACTTTGGTTGATGGGAAAGTAATGTAAAATGAGAATAATTTTTTTTGATAATTTAGTACTGTGGTAAATAAGTTAGAGCAATTCTACCAATTTAGCTGAATTTTTTTTATATATTCTATGTTTCTGATATAACTATCATGCAAACTACCAAATTTCTAACAAATATTTGGGCTTCAAATGTTTTACATCTAAATTATATAGGTTTGCCAAATATTAACATTCATAATTTGAAACTTCAATAATAATACAACGCAAATAGGATACAATATTGATTCTAGAGACAAAACAAATGCAACATTGAAAAAAGGAGAAAAGATAAACAAAGGTGGATGAAAAAAAAATGGAACCCAAATGTAGTAATTCCCTTACCGTCTTTGAGTTAGCATCAACAGGCAATACTAATACCTTACTTTCCTAATGTTGTGATAATTAAATTTCAAATTGCTTTTAACAGCAAGTTTTTGCAATTATAATGTTTTTGATAAGCAATTAAAATTTTATGTAGTGAAAAATTACAATAGTTATTTTCTAACCTATATGTACGAGTTTATATAAAGTTGATTTTTCTATATGTCCCTAGATGAGAGAAGAAATAGAAATAGAAAGACATATGGATATTTCACCTTCAAGTCTTCAACCTTGTCATATCCTAAAACGATGTCTATAGGCTTTCCTGTAAAAAAAACAAAAGGACGTATAAGAATGACTTGTAGCTTAAAAAGGTAATTATATATAGGATGGATTCGAAGAGGATATGTACCATTTTTGTCTGGAAATTTAAGCGAAATTATTCTTGCACCAAAATTAGTGAAATTTGCGACTAAACCTTGTTGCTTTATTACATAAAACTGAACTTGATCCTTTTTTGGTACTGCTCCGTTAACTGATCCAAAAAGAACAACTATAAAGCCAAAAAGAATTGTTACAACTGACATAATTTTAGAACTGTTTTGTTGCTTAATGGATCAGATTGTTCTTTATATCTAAGCACCAATACTTATATGTACAACAAAATGGAATAGTTAATTCTTATATTTATGAAACCGATTTCTCTATTTAAGAACAGACATCTGTTACAATGTATTAAATGGAAGCTTTTTTTTCCCTCTTTATTGTGCAGTTAGGACCTCTTTTCTTGTATATATATTATAATGGAAAAGACGCTATGCATTAGAAAAGTTTGCTAGATGTGCCTCTTTATATGGCTTTTTATCGAGGTCTACAAAAAATATATAAAGAAGAGAAACGTTTTCTAATTTCTTTCCTTATTAACAGAACACTACTAAATTAATTTGGTTGACCGTTTATACTAATAAATTTATATAGACAAACAATCACGCACATATGTATGAATATAAGGACTCTAATCAATTTTTCTACAAAGTTCATATTTTTTAGGTACTATTGAAACTTTATTGTATATATATGTATGTGCGCGCATGTGTGAAAAACCACAAAAAAAATAGAAAATTTATAGCTCATTTGAAATGTAGTTTTAAAAAAGTGGGGGCATGGTAATAGTGTCCTTCAATGGCATAATCACCTGGAAATCCTAAAGAGTGTGAGAAAAATCAAAAACTGTTGAATTGGTGTATAATTTCAATAATTGACTTTATGCAGCAATATTAACAAGTTGGATACAAGTAAACATTAAGGTTTGGTTACTCAACAATCACATAGAAATATGGATTTTCCTACTTATACCAGATAATATTTTAAAAAAAAAATCATATGTGGAACGAGTTTCATAGTAATTATATGCATCTATAATAAGAAAAAGAAGTAGAAAATTTTAATTGGGAAAGAAATATCGAGTAAATTCTTGTACTTAAAAGGCCAATTTAGACCCAGTAATAGTCAAATTTTGCAAAGCCCTAATAACTTGGTGAAATTAGCAAATGAAATCCTAGATTCTTTAGAGAGCTTTGTAGATGTAGAAATAGGGGACAGCAATGGCTTACAGACAAACCCACACAACGAACTGAATCAACAACATACTGCCATTGAGAAATTAAGATTTTTAAAACATAAACATTCATGTTTGCATGGGAAAATGGGTGACCAGCAGCAGCAAGTTCATCTGCATATGCTTTACCTTTGTTATTGTAAATATTGTAAATTTGATTAGATAATTAATTTAGAATTGATTAGGAAATCTTTCCTTATTAGTGTAGATATTGTATTTCGATTCATTACATATTGTGTCTACTAATCATTTACGAACCTATAAATACAAGCTCCTTGTATCTTTATAATTGAAAACGTTTTATCAATGTACTTCTCTTATTTCCGAACTCTTGTCATCATTCTAACATGATATCATATTCTAATATGGTATCAGAGCTTTTGATTTCTTAGCTAATATGATATCAGATTTTAACATGGTATCAGTGCTTTCAAATTCTAAACCGTTTTTAATCTCTTTCATTTTTTTTTTTTTGATAATATTTCTCCTTCACACATTTTCATGGGTGGTCCAATCTTTTAACAGTGTTTCTTTTATAATCCCTTTTACAGGACTCGATCACTCTTTTCATGGCTTAACTTTTTTGTTAGCTTTCAACCAATGGGCTAAATTTCTTTAATTCTTAAATCCGTTTAATTTTGGTTAGATTTTAATTGATGGGCTAAACTCCCGATTAGCTATCAATCAATGGGTTGAATTTCCTTTGATTCGTGGGTTCCACTTCCTCTACAGTATTTTATTCATATACTATTAAGCTATTTTATATATATAGTTGAAGTCCTTAGTATTTTATCCATAAATGGAAGCCCTTCTTAGTATTTTATCCATAAAGTTAAAGCCCTTCTCGTGATATGTTACAATGAAGTCATTTTATCCGTCTAGTATTTTTTCCAAACTATTGAGTCGTTTTATTCAAACAGTTGAAGTTCTTCTTGTAGTACGGTATATATAGTTAAGTCATTTTTTCTATACAGTTAAAGTCTATCGAAAGGTCTCCACCTATCGGAAAATTTTATTCTCTATAGAACTAATACATCATTTTCACCTAAGGAAACTAAGACTATCTTCCTAATTGATGGTTCCTATAACTATGAAACGGGCTTGGCTTCCATTGGTATTATTTGTAGGAACTATCTTCAGTTACAGTTATTTTCAAGAGTCGAGATCATTCAAGCTGGTTCCCCTTTGCAAACTGAAGTAATGGCTTGTCTCACAGCAATTCAAGAAGCTACTTGCAGGAATTTTAGTCTTAGATCCATTTTCACAGATAGCCTTCAGCTCATCAATGGCCTAGCGAATACCTGGAATGCACCTTATGATATTCAGCCTTTGCTTAGGGATATTAAATATTTTGCTTCTTCACTTCAACATTGTAATATTTCTGACTAGGTTGTAATTTTATCTGCTTAATAATATATTAAATATTTTCTCAAAAAAAAAAAAAAAAAAAAGCTTCTCTCGTAGTATGTTATCTTCTACTGTGTTTGTGATATATTACAATTAAGTCATCTTATCCATACGGCTGAAGCCCTTCTCATGATATGCTGTCTTCGACAATGTTTGCGATATCTTACAGTTAAGTCATTTTGTTCATACAGTTGAAGTCCTTGAACCATAAAAGAATACTAATAAAAATGGAGTTATCAAAATTTAACAAGTTGCGAGATACTTAGAATGTCCCATATCTCATGACTTTAAAAAACTGAAAAATGAAAGCTTTTTTAATTCATTTTTTATTTTGTGGGCAATATTACTTTTGCTTTAAAATTAATTATTTAGGCTAAATTTGTTATAACAAATATAAAAGGAGAGGAGGTAAGTGTTATTTCGTAAATATGAAGGGAGGTCAATAAAATTGTCATAAACTTAGGTAGAGGTATGTGAAATTATACCTTTTACATATTACACCTATGTCATCTTATCCCTACAGTTAAAATCCTTCCCGTGATATGTTGACTTCTATGGTTTTTAATTCATTTCATGCTATTTTCTATCTTCAAGGGTGTTTTGATATGTTACAATTGAGTTATTTTATCCATACTGTCGTGATATGTTGTCCTCTATAGTGTTTACTTCATTTCATGGGACTTTCTGCCTTCCATGTTACTTTGATATCACTACTATGGAAACCTTTTTTGGGATGTTTTGAAGTGTCCTAATAGGTAGTTAACAAGTTGATAAAAGCATTGTATATTGTAGCATTACAATCTCTAAATAAGATACAAGAAGTGGCTTAGTTTTCTTGGCAGGTTAGTCAGTCCGACCGGATCCGCTAAGCTTAAACCCAAATCCATTATTTTCGGGTTAAGTTTCTTGTCATGTTTTCGGGTTAGGTTTGAAATTTCCACCCTACTTCAATAGTATGTAATCTGTTTCATGGTATTTTTTACTATTTCAAGATCTCATTTACAATTTCAAATGGTTACTCCGATGTTTAAACAATTTCATGGTATTTTCTGCCATTTTAAAATCTCACTTATAATCTCAAATGGTTTATCTGCAACTAGCTTGAGTTAGAGTTTGAGAATGGATGTTAATGCAAATATTGTAGAGTCGATGGTGTTAACGCAAGTATTGTAGATTTGATTGGATAATTGATTTGGAATTGATTAGACACTCTTTTCCTTATTTTTATAATCGTGTCTCTAGATTCGTTGTGCATTACGTATCAGTTTATTGTGCATTTTAAGATCTCCATATTGTGTCTAGAATCATGTGTATTATGTATTACTTCATTGTGCTATTTTAAGATCTCATTTACAATCTTAAATGATTTTTTTGCAACCATCTTGAGTTACAATTTGAGGAGGCACTAGTGTAGAACTACAATCTCAAATAATTTTTGTACAACCTCCATTGAGTTAGAGTTTGAGAGGGTATTAATATAAATATTGTAGAGTTTGAGGGGGTATTAATATAAATGATGTAGAATTGAGGGAGTTAATACAAATATTCCAAAGTTTGAGGGGCGGTGATGTAAATGTTGTAGATTTGATTTGAAAAATTAATTTAGGATTGATTAAGAATCTTTTCTTTATCATTATATCAAGATTGTGAATCGGTTCATCATGTCTACTAAGCATTTACAAATGTGTTGTACATTTGTAATTAAATATCGTTTAATACCTTTGTCTCCACGTCCCTTCGAGACCCCGAAAAATGGACAAATTCCTTTTCTTAGACACACATACAAGATTCGTCACTCCAAAAAGGATAGTGACAATTTTACACCATTGTAATTGAATAGCATTTTAGTAATTCTATATTTACTTCTCAAACTCTGTTCATCGTTCTAACATGCTCTTCCAAATTTTGTTTATCATCCTAACATGGTAAGAATCTAGTTAACATGGTATCAGATTCTAACATGATATCAGATTTAGCATCAGATTCTAACATGTATCAATATCTAACAAATTCTGACAGATTCTAACATGGTAACAACTGCCTTTATGAAGATCACTTTAACGTGATATCAGATTCCAACGGCAGATTCTAACAGCCTTGCCTTTATGAAGATAAGCAGATTCTGACATGGTAATGACAGCCTTTATGAAGATCATTCCAACATGATATCGGATTCTAACAGCTAAGCAAATACTGTCACAGAGACCCTATAATTACTCTGTTTTAAATTTTGTTAACTCATGTGGAAATGGAAAATGCGAGTATAGGGATATAAAAGGCCAGTATTGGAATACGAATCCAGGGCATTCGCTAAAGTAGTTCAAATTTTTTCACGATCTGTTAGGACCAACAGCCAGTGCGAGAACATCTTCTGCAATAGAGGAGATCACTACACCTATTAACGTGGGTTTTGTTGAACCCGTTGAGAGAAGTTAGGATATGGCTGAATTCAGTCACCAATTGTAATCTGGGAAGGTGGACTTGGATGACCTCCATCATTGAAATCAAAGAGACCTTAGGTAAGAAAGAAAGTAGTTGAGTCTTCCCCAAGAAAAATGTTGGCATTAGCAAGTTTGATAGAAAGAGGGTGGTGGACATTGTTTAAAGGTGCAACTCTGGAAGAAATAAGAGAGAGTGATTTTGTTTGATTAAAAGTTGTAATAGAACCTTCATTCATGGTTGAAGTGCTCTAATACCATGTTAAGAATTAATGTCATTTGGCACAAGTTAATGGTTTAGATTTAAAGGGCCAAAAAATAGATTGATGAAATTGAACAGCAAGACCAAATTTTTAATAAAAAACAACGTTGTTTTCGTTTTGAATGGCAAATAGTTACACCATACTTCAACAAGTTTCAATGGAATTACACCAAATTGTTAGATATTTTAACTAACATGTTATTCACACCACAAATTATGCAAAATTGAAAAGACTCAACTTGCAGGACCCTGTGTCCCTTAACTTGTTTATAAAAATAGTGCCAAACAGATTAAGATAAAATGAAGACAGAAACGAGGTTGTTAGGCTAACTCTTGAGTCTTGGCTTTTAATATTTATCTTCATCTAATAATACATCAATTCCAATTCTATCAAGAAACTAAATACATGATTGGTTCTTGCAATCTAAATCCATTATTTGATTCTCACTTGATGGTATAGAATTTTCGTTCATTTAAATTCAAAACAATGTATCTGAAGTTCTTCTGAATTATACATGTGCTCCAAAAAATAGGAAATATCCATAGTTTCTTTGGCTTTTAGAAAGTAACTAGCAAGGGTTTGCAATTAAAATTGTAGTTAATGAAACTTATCTACTTGAATTTTAGATGGTTGAAGATATGGAATTAAGTACATATGTAGGAGATGTCTTTGACAAATTATTGAATGTACACGCTCGTCAGTTAAATACACTTCTCTACCATGTTTAAGAAGGGAAGAGAAAAGCAAATTGAAGAGACATATTTACTTTTCTTTATTTTGAAAATGAGAGAAAATGACTGAAAGCTAAACTTTTTAGCTATTTTTATTGAATGATGTCTTTTGTCTCTTTGACATGTGTTTTGAGCGAAGAAAAAGAAAGAGTCGGTAATTTATGATTCAATGACGACAGCAGAAGGGAATAGTTCTCGTTTGTTTCTTATGGAAATAAATGACAAAATTATAGACACTTTTTCTAATGTAACATGGTGGTTCTTGATTGAAGTAATGTCAAAAACATCGATATGGTAATTTTCAAGCCCATATGCATCGCTATATCTGCAATTCATTTTCCTAAATATGTGGTAGAGTAGAAAAGAACAGAAATATCAAGAGAATTAAAATTCAAATTTATGAATAGCACGTAATAGAGTAATTAAGGAGGCGTTTGGTTCAAATTCCTCAATCACTATCACTATAGGTATCATTAATCCCTACTATGAGTATGGGTTTTGATGATTCTCCCCAACATGTTTGGTTTAATAATGGAATGGGTATCATTATAAGAATATTTGTTTGGTATACTGAAATGACTTTCAAGTAAATTTTAAAATTTTAAAATTTTTATTTATGATATACATATTTTTTAGATTTCTTATTTTGTATATTTGAAAAAAATTTAAAAAGATTTCTTCAATTTTAAATATAGTCATGCTCTAATTTGAGTTTTATGGAAATGATAATCTTAAAAAAAATCATTTTTATTATATTAATAGAGAATATTATATATCTTTGATTTTCAATACAATTTTTTATAAAATTATTGAATGTAAAAAAAAGAATTTTTATAAAAAAAATTATTAAAAAGAAGTTTTGTAAAAAAATTTATAAAGTACTAATAAAAATTATTCAAAATCAAAAGACGAGAGAGAGAGAGAGAGAGAGAGAGAGAGAGAGAGTATTGAGAGTGGGTAACTCAAAAGATATATATTTTTTAATGGCTGTGTTTTTGCCCTTAATAATAAGGATTAATGGGTTTGATAGGCTAGTATTTTGCGGGGAATCATTAACACCTCAATTAATCACTATCATTCCCATTGAATGATAGTGATAGTTATTTAACAAACTATCAACAATGGGTATCATTACTTGTGATACCCATTCCCCTCCTTGATTCCCCTAAACCAAACACCCCCTAAATCTTGCATTTCTGAAAGTGATAGTGATATACCTATTTAACAAAACATGTTACGCCATATTGGTTGAAATCTATTTTTGCTTTTTTTTTTTTCCTCTTTCTATCTTTTTTTTTTTTTTTTTTGGTTGCGCCGGGCGGCCGGGGGAGGGGGGGGGGGCAGGAGGAACAAGTTAGAATAAAGGAATTGATAAAGGAACCTCAATATTCAACTTTTTATCTAAGAGGAATTTAATAGTTACATAATAATTTATTTGTATCAATTTACATATCCTTCATGCAAGGGAACACTCGCTGCTTTAACAAGGTTAACTGGTTAACCATTTCTACAAGTAAATTTATATGTACAAAAACTCACATATTCATGATTAAATTAGATAACATGGGCAAGTCCTCACTCTTGAAACTCAAAGTTCTCAACTAAATGGTTCACTTGCAATATGATTTAGGATAATAAATTTGGGATTGCCCAGAATTGAGTTACAATCTGATGCAAGAGCAGTAATTAAATTTTTGGAAGATGGCTGTACAGAAGATAATGAAGTAATGATGGTGCTTGAAGACATTTTTTTTTTCCTTGCAAATTTGTTTTCTTTGTGTACCTTTAGTTATTATCTGATTGCGTTGGCTGGAAGAGATCCTTCCTCTTGTGACTTCTTGAATAAAAGCCCAAATTGACATTGGACAATTCACCAACTTATATTTACAGAAATGAATTTTTCTATCGTTTTGGGAGGGGGAAAAAATGAATTTAATCACCATTTTTAATAATAATCCGTATTTTGTCTGTTCTGTTTTTTAGTTAAAAATTTCGAACACGTTTTCGAACATGTTTCTAAATTAACTCTTTATCTCACATACACGTTTATCAAAATAAACATTTAAAATTGTTATAGTAATATTCTAAAAAAATAATTTAAAAAACGACCATCCAAACTTAACTGAAATTTTATTTTGTGCTCAACATGTATATATGCGTAACAATATGTCAAGTTTTTAATTGTACAACACAATCGATCACTTAATTATTTATCAAAACCTCCTTTTACGAATCTTGGTGCTTATCCATTCTTTTCATGACTTTATCTTCTAATCTAGTTCTTGTTTTTTCCGTCATCTCCTTTCTTGCTACCTTACAAAAGGTACAGTTCACGCTTATTCCACTTATTTTTATGTTATATGCATTTTGTGTGGATAATCAACGAATCTTAGCTAAGCATTTTCAAATTGGTTAAATATTGGATCAAGTATATTACGCGCTAAGCACCGAATCAAAGGAGCGGTGTCCTTGTTATTCACTGGACAATATGCGAAATAAGGGAAAACTCCAAATGATACCACTTGCAACATATTCATGAATTAAGGGTTAGAATTATTTATGTCTTAAATTTTATGGGGTTTTTAGTTTAGGGAAATCAAGGAGGGGAATGATTGTTAGTAAATATTAACATTCACTGTTGATGTTTAGAAAAGAACTATCACTATTTTTCAATCTAAATGAAAGTGATTAATTGGAGTCTCTATCAAACATGGTAGAATGATACCCAAACATGGTGGACTGATACCCATTCCATCATTTCTCTATCAACATGATTTTCTAAACTATTATTTTATCAAACTCATTAATCTGTTTGAGAGGAATAATATTCATTCCATTACTAAACCAAATATGGTAGGAAAATTCGTCAAAATTCATATTCATAGTAGAGTTAATGTACTCATAATGATAGTGATTAAGAAATTTGAATCAAATGATTCAGTGTTATTTAAATTTCATTTCCTTACAATATTTTTCATTCCTTCACTTTGGTGATGTACTCCAAATTGAAAATGTGAAAGCCTTATACCCAACTTGAGAGTGAAGAATTATTCACCTAGTTAACCTTCGATTTTAGCATTTCTCCACGAAAATATGCCAAAGCATAGTCGTGAACTTTCATTGCATTGAAACTAAAGAATTATAATTAGTTCATAATGATTAAGACTTTGAAACATTACATACATTTTCCCTAAAAGAAGTTGACATATTCCGGCAAACATTTGCAGAACATTACAACTGATCATCAAGAAAACTTGCGGATTAATAAAGCAAGAAAATTCTCTCACTTATAGTGAATGGACCCTTGATTACCCCACCAAAGCTCAATTCACAGAATATTTCATGCTGAATATTCTTTTCCAAATTCTTTCACATACAATATGGAATCTTGGATTTAAACTGTATTATAGCGTATACAGGGTGGTCAAATTGCATACTTTTTTAGTACATCAGTTACCTATACATGCTCAAATTCTTTCATGTTTAATATTGATTCTAAATGTTGACCATTTTATAACTTATAAACAGTGGTCACATTACAAGTTTTTGGAAGTACAATTATCAAAAAGCATATGTTAGGACATATGCAGAAAAGACATCACATCACTGGTATAGCGTTTTTTTTTTTAACAATATTACTGTCACAGTTTTAATTTTTCTTTATAAATATGTATATAAAATAAAAATATGATTAAAAACGTATATAAAAATTTTAAAATACATGTTTTAAGTCCAAGCAAAAAGAATGAAAATCTTGAACCCGCCACTGTTTCGTACAGGTAAACATGAATGTTATCTATACAAACGAAACTGAACTACTAATATAATGATTGAGTGCACAGTTAATTGTGCACGAGGTCATGATTTTCAATCTGTTTCCCTCCTTCTAACATCAAGAAAAAAAAAATTACAATGAAATCTTTCCAACCCCACAAGCACGATACCAATCACTTCGGACCTCCATCATTTTTTATTAACCTCATTTGCCTTGGTGTCGGTCACATAATTTTGGCATTGAGAACTTCATTGAGCTTGAGGTCCAATGCCCACTGCGTGTTTGCTGTGTGTGGATGTAATCAATGACTTCACTCATTGCTCTCAGGGCTTTCTGTGGCTTTAGTTTCCATGAAATTTTTTTCCTTTTAAGTGGATCTTGATACAAGACTCATAAACTTTGGGAATGTTTAGTTTAGGAAAATTAAGAGGGGATAGATATCAGTAATAATGTCACCTATTATTGATGCTTAGAAAACAACCGTTACTATTTTTCAATCAGAATAAAATGATTAATTAGGATATCTATGATTCCTTCAAAATACTACTCTATCAAATTTATTAACTTTTTTGAAGAAATGATACTCATTCTATTACTAAATCAAATATATTGGACGAATCACCAAAACCTGTACTCATAGGGTCAATAATATTCATAATGATGGTGATTGAGCAATCTAAAAAATTCTAATATTTTAAAATTTCTTTTTTTTTTTTGCCATGGAAAAAAAAATTATCATCAAATAAATAATAAATTGCCCCCTCAAATTTTTTTTTTCAAAATTAAAATTAGCCCTCCCATTCTTACACTTGTCTAATCTTTTGCCTCTTTGTCTTTAATTCACGGGTCCGCCACTAGTTGTAATGATATTGACAAACAGAGATAAAGGGCAGGACCAATTAATTCGGGTTGCCATGTTCATAGCACCGTTTGTACAAAATTTTTACATTATAGATTCCTTTCCAAAGTACATAGATGTCCTAGAGTGTTTACAGAACTAATAAGCTTCAAATGCATAAATATTAGCTTAAAAAATAAGCAGATGTGCAATAAATTTGTCAAGTTGGTGGTTCCACAATAAAATTGCTTTGTAATGCTTGCTTAATAAGCTTCAATTTGTAATAGGCACTGATATTTTTCCTAATATTGTTAAGGAAAAAAATAATAATCTATCCTATTAAGCTTGTGTTCCACTCTAATACTACAAGTTGCTACTTGCTTGTTGGTGTGCTCCCACCATAGATCTTTTCATTTTTTTTAACCAAAAAAACAGATCTTTTCATTTTCAAGATGTCATAAGCTTGTCTGGTCAATGCAAGTGTGGTTCCCTTCAACCCCACTATGACTATATCATAAAACAAGCCAATCATAACATTACATACCACCAAGCACAACTCTTCTTAATTGAATATAAAATAAGATTTGGTCAAGAAATGTCCTTGAAAATTCTTGTTAAAAATATTAATCTAACCAGGACATATTCAAGTCTAAATAAGCAATTTTATTAAAATTTGAGGACTTAGTCTTATTTTACATTTTTCACTAACTTCATGCCGAATATTGAAACGTGATTGTAAAATATCTAGAGATATATTAGTCTTTAATATTCGTGGAAATACCACCATAGCTAGTTGTAAAAAAATTAAATTATTTTTAAAACGACAAAACTCCGGAGATTTAAAGTGAAAGCTGACATAATTGGCATCTAACGAGTTCAATTTAAGGTACCAAAATGAGAAAAACCAGTTTTCAAGGGGTTAAATTGGATATATACAAATTTAATATGTCAAAACTAAGACACCTGTAATTAAATTTTATAGCAATTATAAGTTTGTATTGTGTCTTTACATGTGAATTTATATATTTTCCCGCTGTGAAAAATATACAAATGGCAACAAAATTTTTGTTGTTTTCATAGAAAATGGTAATCTATCATTTTCTGATTGGGTCTCAGAAACTCACAACGGCAATGTCAGAGAAATAATAAAAAAACAAAGCGGACAAGCCGAGGAAACTCTCCCACCGTCTCGGCCACTTAGCGCGTGCTCGCACGTTACAATTCTAGACACAGATGTCACTTTCTTGGGTCCCATTTTAGGAATTTTAATTTTATTATAATCATTCCAGTCACTGGCAAAGGCCACAGCTCAATATTCCGTGGAAATATTTAGGACGATCCGTCGAATCGGTCTGTAATTTTATATATGATTATGATAATATAAAATGACATCACTTCTCACTCTTCTTTTTCACATCATAATGATTGATTATGAGAGGATGTTTCATCATTCAATTTAATATTAAAAATTAACGAATTATGAGGTAAAAAATTATTTATCACTTAATACATTAAGCACTACTTAGTGGTGCTTGTTGAAACTGAAATCTGAAATTTAAGTGCGAAAAATATTAAGTTACTAAATTGATAAAGTTTTATTATTTGACAATTAACTGACTACATGTACTGAATTTAAATATCTCACCTCATAAATATAATTATTTCATCTTAAAAATTTAAAATATTCGATAATGTGTATAAGAAAGAGAGATACTGTTTATTTATGTGAGATAGAGGACAAATGTATTTGTGTGTGAGAAAGAGAAAGTGTGTGTATATAAGTAAAAATACATGTATGAAAGTTGTGTTAGTATGTGAAAGAAGAAAAAGTAAAATATGTGTGTGTATATATTGAGAGATAGAAAATGTATATGTAAAAGTATGTGCATGCACATATGTGTGTGTGTAAAATTGTAGTTTTAGGAAAGTATGTAGGTGTGTGCAACGGAAACTGTGTGTGGGGAAGAGAGAGAGAGTGTGTGTGTCTATGTGTGAGAGAGACAGAGAGAGGGAGAGAATATGTGTATTTGTGTGAAAGAGTGTGTATCTCTATGTGTGCACGCCCGCACGCGTGTATGTGTGTGTGTGTGTGTGTATGAGAGAGAGAGAGAGAGAGAGATTGCACATGTGAGAAAGAGTAAGTGCGTATATGTGTATGCATGGGTAAGTTTGTGTGTGTGTGTATGAAGGAGAGAGAGTATCAAAATTCAACAAATTAAGTAAAATTTTCACTTAAAATTTTATACATATTAAATAAGTGTTTAATGTATTAAGTGATAAATAAATTTTATTATCAAACACATCAAATTCAAAAAGCTCCTAATTTATTAATTTTCAGCATTAAATTGAGTTATCACTTAATTTTTTTTTTTAATTTTGAACACATGTGGCTCTCTCCCTCTCACATACACTTGCATGCACATGCATACAATTTTTTCTTTCACACATACACATACGATTTTCACACTTGCAAGTAAGCACATACATTCTTTTTCTCTTACACAAAAATGCATAACTTTCCTTCTATTAGACACATATATTTTTTTCTCCCATGCACATTTTCACTCTTACTCTCTGGCACACATACATATATTTTCATATAAATATACACATTTTCTCTCAGATGAGTGTACACACAATCTATACTCTCCTAAACACACTCACTTCCACACATTCACACACACATAAACATATTGGTCTTGTTTAAATATTATTTTTTGCTATTATTTGCAAAAAATTATTTGGAGTTGTCATTGGATAAAACAAAAAATTATTCCAAAAAATGTGAATAATTCTTGTAACTTTGATCAAAAAATGGCCCAAGAATTTTTGTCCAAATTTTCTCACCAGATGTTTTATTTTTAACTTTCAAAACCTTCTTCTCACTCTCTCCAACTTTTGTTCGCCCGCTTGTTTTCTTTTCAAATTTCAAAACCCTTATTCTCCTTCTCTCCAATCTTCTTTCTCCCCCCAACTTCATCCTGAACTTGCTTAACACCCTAAATCCAAAAATGAACTTAAGTTGTGAAATCAATCTCCTAAATGACCGATTTCTACTCATCCATACTCCAAATTACCATCTAAAGCCTTAGAGGAGTGGCATTTGCCATCAAAATCAAAACCCCAGTTTTCCAAATTCTTAGCCCTAACTAATTGTTCATCAGAGAAATTAGTCATCGGTAATGTAACTGCTATGGATACTCGTTTAGTAATGAGTGTCCATCGACCAATGCTTGTTTTGAAGCTACGTTGATTTTTTGACTTTATCTAATCTACCAATCACCATAATGCCTATTAACATGTTATTAAAAAATAAATCTAATAATTTAGCAAATTAAATTTAATTAATCAATTTTGTAATCTAAATATATGTTACTGTTAATTTATTAAAGTCTTTATAATATTTCAAAATAAAAATTTTCAATTCAAACAGTTTTCCTAAATATTTTTTCACAATTCAAATAGTTTTTCTGACTAATTTTCATGATTCAAATAGTTTTTCATTTTTTCAAAATTTAACAATAATGCCGAAATAATTATTCCTAATAATTTTTCAAATAATGACTATCCAAATGAAGCCACATTTTTGTTTCCACATTCACACATACTTTTCCTCTCTTGTATACAAAAAAGCACTTACATAAATTTTTCCTTTTCTAGCGTACTTGTGTACATAGTGTTCATTTTCACACACATACGCATGTATTTTATCTTACACGTGTTCTTATACACAACTATGCTCACACGCTCTCTTCTTTTTACAAACACACACAGCCTCTTCTTCTCACACACATGTTACTCCAAAATTGTTTTTGAGATAAAATTATTGTATTTACAAGATGAGATTATTTCTAAATTCAGTGTTTGAATTTAGCTATTTATTAAACTGATATAACTTTAACAATTTTGGCGACTTAATGCTTTCAATAATCAAATTTTAGATTTCAATAGGGAAATTTGCCAATTTGGACCATCACATTTAAAAAAAAAAAACTTTTTTAGTCTCTCACATTTAAAATCAGCAAAAATAGTCCCTCAGATAATAAAAAAATGTGTCCAATTAGTCCCAAAACTCATTTTCAGTCAAATTTTTGAAAATTCAGGGGTGAAAGTAAAAACATACTTCGTTTCGATTGATCAAAAGCTACAACTTCTTCATAGTTTCAACGATACAAATAAGACATGATCCAACTACATATTTCCATTAACAAGCATTTGCGGCAGTAAATGGCCTTTTTTATTTTAAATACAACTACATATTTCTCATTACATTACACACGAGGAATGTTTTTATTTTTGCCCTTGAATTTGCCAAAAAATTAAATGAAAATGAGTTTTGAGACCAATCAGATACACTTTTTATGTTTGAAGGACTATTTGATTGATTTTGAATATGAGGGATTAAAAAATGTTGAATGTAAGGGAATAAATTAATTGATTTCTCTAATTTTATTAACCTGGCACATGTTTGTAATTGTCCAGATCCTTTGTCTAATTTTTTTTGTCTAATAGTGTCCAATATAAAATTATTATATAAATATAAAATTACTATATGAATATCAAATTATATAAAGTTATGTCATTTCATTTAGTAACATTTAATGATATAACGTAATTTCGTAATAGTATAATATAATTTTATAGTAATATAATATAATTTTATACTAAATACAGTCACACACTAAATAAAAAAATTAGATAGATAATCTGATTCGGGTTTATAATTGCTACGGAGTCTACGAGTATTTCGTTGAACCCAATGATTCGAGTGTTAAAAGCACACAATACACGCGAGCGTGGTGGACCACACATGTTATTGTATGTTTCTCATGTTAACTTATATTTTACTTTGTTTTTGGTATAATTACTTTCATCTAAGTTATGATTACACTAACTGGAGTTGAACCTCCCCATAGTAGAAGTTTAATTGAGTTTGCCTGCTGCTCCCTGTTCTCTCGTGTATGCTCTCATCACACACACTACACCTCCACCGTGTGTGCTTTTGTAGGTACGGTGTGAGAGTGTGTGTGAGAGATAACGAGAGACACTTTGTATGAGGACAAACCTTTGTCTAAAGTGGGTTGTTAAGGAGGAAAAATATGGAAATGGGTATTTGGACAAGCTAAAAAAGTTGTTTCTTTTTCTTTTTTTTTTTTTGTTGGGAGGGAGGTTCTTGAAGCCATTGTTGTTTCTGAGCCAAAAAGAATCCATTTTTAGTAGATATTTGTGAGTGGGAATCTTTGGTGTTTTTGAGTCCATACTTTTTGCTGTGCCTTGAAAGGTTAGTCTATCAGTTTTATATTTTGTTGGCTCATATATGCTGCACTTAGCTTACTGTTCTAGTTGAAATGATTTATAATTGGTTCTGTTTCTTTACTTTGTTTTTTTCATGGTTTCTGATTTTTAGAACCACTTGCAACAGTTCTTTCCCACTACTGATCTCAACAGGTTTCAACTTTCATGTTTGATGCACGTCCCTCTTTGCTAGTAAAGTGGACTCTTTTCACTCTATAGGGCCTGTCTTTTCGATGGAGCATGTTAAGTTGAGGTTGAGGCCTTTTGGTTGTTCTTGGATACTGGGATCAATATTCTCTCTAGATTGACATCCTTAGAATTGATTGGCTGTCTGCAGGTTTAGATTTTGCTTGGGTTCTTAGGTAAAAGTTTCTTTTTGTTTAATTTTGTGTAATATTTACTTTGTTTTGGATGATATCAAATGTTGGAATTTGTGAGGTATTCGTCGTGGTTTGTCTTCTGAGTTTCCTAGATTTTGTTTTGATTAGGTAGTTTCTCAGTTTCTTGAAAATTTTCTGTGCTTATTAGTAATAATTGAGCTTGTTAAGTTTCTACTGTACGCTTAGTATCTCTCTCATATTCTCTTGCTAGAATCTGTGTTTTGGTGTGAATAGTCTTTCTGCGTTCTTGTGGTTTCTCAGTTTCTTCATACGGATGTTCTTTATGTACTTTTGTTTTTTTGTGTGTGTGTGTGTGTGTTTTCTTTTTTTTTTTTTTGGGGGGGGGGGGGGGGGTTGGGTTTAACGGGTGTTTGGTGTCTACAAGCTGTTAGCCAAAGATCCACTGAAACTTTAGCTGTTTCCAAATAAACAGTAATAAATGAAACTTTGCAGTTAACTTCATCTCTGAATGTATGATCCCTCGAGTTAAATACATTAATACTCTATTTGTTACGCAGTTTCTATTTTCAGTGGCATTTATGATGTTTGTGGTCGCTGTATTTCCTTTTTGCCTCTTTTCTGCATCAACTTTGATTTTTGAAACCTGACTTGTACAGTCAAATAAAGAAGGGATCACGGGGATCACTTAATTGAATTACCATCTGTGGCAGGCATAAATTTCTCCACAAAATGGTCTCAAGATCTTATTCCAACTTGTTGGATCTTACTGGTGATTCACCAACCTTTGGCCGAGGAGGGAAGAAGCTTTCTCGAGTTGTAACTTTACCAGGAAAGTTATCCGAGCTAGATGAGGAAATCAAAAGTAATGCTAGCACTGACGCTCAGTCTTCTGTTTCCGAAGAACGAATGATTATTGTTGCAAACCAACTTCCAATTCGGGCACATCAAAGATCAGATGGTGAAGGAGGGTGGAACTTTAGTTGGGATGAGGATTCCCTTCTTTTGCAACTTAAAGATGGCCTCAGAGAAGATGTTGAAGTGATCTATGTTGGAAGTCTCAAAGAAGAGATTGACCCCAGTGAACAAGATGACATAGCCCAAACTCTGCTTGAAACTTTTAAATGTGTCCCTGCTTTCATCCCTCCTGAATTCTTCAGTAAATTCTACCACGGCTTCTGCAAACAGCACTTATGGCCTTTGTTTCACTACATGCTTCCTCTGTCCCCTGATCTTGGTGGTAGGTTTGATCGTTCCTTATGGCAAGCTTATGTCTCTGTGAACAAAATATTTGCTGACAAAGTAATGGAAGTGATCAGTCCTGATGATGATTTTGTTTGGGTACATGACTATCATTTGATGGTATTACCAACATTTTTGAGGAAGAGATTTAATAGAGTGAAGCTTGGTTTTTTTCTTCACAGTCCTTTCCCATCGTCGGAAATATATCGAACTTTGCCTGTCAGAGATGAACTTCTCCGAGCACTTCTGAACTCTGACCTTATTGGCTTCCACACATTTGATTATGCAAGGCATTTCCTTTCTTGCTGTAGTAGAATGCTTGGGATATCATACCAATCCAAACGGGGTTATATAGGACTAGAATACTATGGGCGCACTGTTAGCATTAAGATTCTGCCAGTTGGAATACACATGGGCCAACTTCAATCTGTTCTGAATCTTCCTGAGACAGAAGCTAAGGTTGCAGAACTACGTGATCAATTCAGGGGGCAGACTGTCTTGCTCGGTGTTGATGACATGGACATTTTTAAAGGAATAAGCCTGAAACTCCTGGCCTTTGAACAAATGCTCACTCAACATCCTGATAGGAGGGGTAAAGTTGTTTTGGTTCAGATTGCAAACCCTGCTAGGGGCCGAGGAAAAGATGTGCAGGAAGTCCAGTCGGAAACTTATGCAACGGTGCAAAGAATCAACCAGGACCTTGGAAGATCAGGATATAAGCCTGTGGTTTTGATTGATACTCCATTGCAGTTCTACGAGCGAATTTCTTATTATGTAATTGCAGAGTGTTGCCTGGTTACTGCAGTTAGGGATGGGATGAATCTTATACCCTATGAGTATATCATATCTCGACAAGGAAATGATAAATTAGATGAAACCCTGGGCCTGAACCGAACAACACCAAAGAAAAGCATGTTGGTGGTTTCTGAGTTTATTGGGTGCTCTCCATCTCTCAGTGGTGCAATAAGGGTCAACCCGTGGAACGTTGATTCAGTTGCTGAAGCAATGGATTCTGCCTTAATAGTCTCTGAAGCAGAGAAACAAATGCGGCATGAGAAGCACTATAGGTATGTAAATACCCATGATGTTCCATATTGGGCTCGTAGCTTTTTGCAAGATCTCGAGAGGGCTTGTCGAGATCATGTGAGAAGGAGGTGCTGGGGTATTGGTTTTGGTTTATATTTCCGTGTAATTGCCTTGGATCCGAGTTTCAGAAAGCTGTCGGTTGAACATATTGTATCTGCTTATAAGAGGGCAAAGAGCCGTGCGATTCTTTTGGACTATGATGGTACTATGACAATGCAGGGTTCAATCAATACAAGTCCAAAAGCAGAGAATGTTGAAATTCTAAACAACTTGTGCAAAGACCCCAAGAATGTGGTTTTCATTGTTAGTGGAAAGGACAGAAAGACTCTAACACAATGGTTTTCCTCTTGTGAAAGATTGGGGATTGCTGCAGAACATGGTTACTTCGTGAGGTAGCTGCATGAGACTCTTAATAAATTATTGTTAGTTATTCGAGTCATGCATCCTTAAAATCATCAATCCTTTTTTTGGCCAAATAATTCATGCTGCATTGGTACATTGCTAAGAGATGTTACTATATGGTAATTTTGTTGCTTATGCTACAAGGAAACATAAGTAAATTGGTTATCTGAGAATATAGAAATCAGTTAGTAAAGATATTTGTGCTTAACCTAAACATTTAAGATAACTCATCAAGAAGGACTATAATAGGTTGGGGCGGAATGAGTTTGAAAGGAAACCTCCAAACTTGCAGTGTATCTTAGATAGACAGATTATAAACCAAAAACAAATTACTTAATCTTAGTCATTGATAGTATAAAGGGTTTCTTCCTGAAATTACATTAGTTATTTGTTAGTATTAGAAATTAGTACTGAACTTAGAAAGTTGGTTACTGAAAATCTTATTGGTTATTGAAGACTATTCAAGGAAGGAATAGTAATTGAAATGCCATAAATTGCTATCTCTGTAATTTCTGGTAAGCTGACCGCAACATGCTGGTAAGATGTCAGCCAGCGAGTTTCAAGTACTGATGTAATCTAGTTCATTTAACTTGATACATGTTGGAGGAAAAAAATAATGCATGGCTATGCTGAATTAGATTGCATTCTCTTGTTTAGCTTGTTTCTTGTCCCATAGAAAATGTAAGAGAATATGAAAATAAAATTTCACTGTCAAAGTTCATGTGCCGTATAACTTTTTCTTAGCGTTGATTTTGTTTAGAATTTGAGCCATTACCACAGTATCATTGTACTTGATAAGGTGTAGATTCTCATTGTTGTCTGGAAGTTCTGAATGCTTTGTGAGTCCCAGAAGTCAAAATTTTTTTACCTAATATTCTTAAGTCAATCAAGCAACTCTTCAAGTGTGTGTCAATAGAAGAAGGAAATGGTCCAAGATTTTAGGAAGCAAGATTTCAATGTGATGCACCCCATGTACACCTCTAGCTTCACTCAAGCAGAATTGGATGTTGATGGCAGTCATAGCTAAGATAATATTAGTTACAGAACTAAAAGTGCCTGGAAATAACAATATACTGCTGAATTTGGGCATGATATCACATTTAGCGGTAGAAATAATGAAATAGAGGTTTAAACTACCTGATTGAGCTGGGGGCAGTGAAGTGAAATTGTATAACTAGTGTGTTTGACATTTTATTGTTGGGAATACGTGCACTTTTCCACAAGTAGATTACCATGTTACTCTCTCCTATTTTCCTCATGGTTATAGTTTTGTTAATGTGTCAAAATATGGCAAACATAAAACAACAGCTTTCTTGGGCTGTTGACTCTTCCCTTACTTCCTTGTCTTACACGCCTTGATTTCATCATTGTCCCCAACCCACCAAAGGGAAAATTGGTGGGTTGAGTGCTTGGTACGGCAGAGATAATGGATGTTGGGGGATTTTACTTCTGGTCTCTATGGCAATTTCACCCTCTTTCTCCGTTCCTAGTTACAAACCAACCTAATTTGGGCTTGAGCATTCATCTTGCCCAAAATGAGCTGAATTAAGTATCATGCTATTTCAGGCCAGAACAGAATGCAGAATGGGAAACCTGTATTGCTGTGCCAGATTTTTACTGGAAGCAGATTGCTGAACCTGTAATGCAGCTCTACGCTGAAACAACTGATGGTTCCTTCATAGACACCAAGGAAAGTGCTCTGGTTTGGAATTACCAGTATGCAGATCCTGATTTTGGCTCATGTCAAGCTAAGGAGCTTTTAGATCACTTGGAAAGTGTCCTTGCCAATGAACCAGTTTCAGTCAAGAGCGGCCAGAACATTGTAGAAGTTAAACCTCAGGTTTGTTGTAGTATTATTTCTTGTTTTGGCTTACAATGGGTGCAATCAACTTACTGACTTAAAAATTACAGCCCTGTGTTGTCTTTTATAGTCACAACTATAATCCTACCAATATGGTTATAAACTTTGTTGATTTGGAATTACTGATTAAGATTGTTGCATTTGGTCAGTATGGGACACAAAAATATATTCTTGTGTCTTCTAGTGCTGCAAATTACATGCAAAATGATTCTCAATGAAGGACAGTTTGTCTGGCTGTATCTCTTTCTTGTCTCTCTTGTTACCCTCGTTAACTTTAGGGGACTTTTTCAACATTTAATTTAAAAATGATTGCAGCCTGGCTGAAGCATGGTCAAAAGTCCATGCTGTTATCATCCAGAGTAATAAGGATCTAAATATTTCCCGAAGTGAATCTTTTCCTTTCTTGCTGATCATATATTACTAATCTTTCCTTCTCAATTTTGTCCATATTAGGGTGTCAACAAAGGCCTGATAGCAGAACGTCTCCTGGCTACAATGCAGCGAAAGGAAGTGCTTCCTGATTTTGTTCTTTGTATAGGGGATGACCGATCAGACGAAGACATGTTTGAAGTTATAATGAGTGCAGCGGCCAATGCTGCTCTCTCTCCTGTTGCAGAAGTCTTCGCTTGTACTGTTGGCCAGAAGCCAAGTAAAGCTAAATACTACCTAGAAGATACCCCTGAGATATTGAGAATGTTGCAGGGTCTTGCTGCTGCTTCTGAGCAATCAACAAGAACTATTTCCCGAGCTTCTCAACGAGTAATCATTGAGAAAGAATGAGCCAAAAAAGCAACCGCTTGTGCAGATCAATTATTGACTTACTATGTAGTTGATTTAGCTTTGTCTAGTGAGGGTTGAGTTTTGCAGATCTTGAAATTCATTTGCAGTCTTCTTGGAATTTTATGACTTTGTTAAACTGTTCATGTAAGTAAA
>JAMWEH010001941.1:0-27205 GCA_024721245.1 Mitragyna speciosa | reverse complement strand
CTCTTCAAGGGTTCAGCAAATCAATTAAAAGCCAAAATCACGTAAGAGAAGCTAAACTACCGTATGTAGAAAATTCACCATAAAATAAATATTTGCTCATATAACATTCTGTGGAATTATCTTAGACTAGAAGGAGCTTTCTCAATGAACTTGAGATAGTTTTCCTGCAAAGCAACATTAAGCTTAATGTACCAAAAGGGTGCATTCAAATCATAAAGACACAGTACTTTTGCTGATACCTTAAGAGTGCAAGAAGTTTTCTTAGCACCACCGTCCATGACATGATATAATTTGTCATAATAATTTTGAGAACTGAAATCCCTTTCAGTATCCATACCAAGCTGCAGGGATATATAATATCCAGCATTAACAAGGCCAGCTTACTTCATTTGTTCTTCTACAGTAGGTAGCGCTGACATTTGATTAGAGAATCTGAGAAATTAAGTGAAATTGTTAGTTCTATAAGAAAATTACATCACATACACCTGCCTGCCAGATAATACTAACAGCTTATATAATTCTACTAAGCAAACAAGGTGATCAACCTCCAATTATACCTAACATAGCTCATACTGGTCTTAATTCTTAGCAACAAGAAGAGAATTCTCAGTTGAGGCTTATCATATGAATTCTCAGAGAGTAACAAAATATCAGTCAATGTTCAAGTAAAGAAAATATTCCCCATTTGTAAATAATGTCCAGTAGATATGCAGTTAAAGGAAATCATCTAGAAATTTTACTGACTCTACGTGCTCAAGTATTGGAAACTGGATCAATAGCTTTCTTTGATTTCTCAAAAAGCAACAGATCGGAAATTACATCAGATTTTACCTCTGAACCATGACATTGTCCTTTATCCTGATGCTAACAATCAACTTTAAATGCCTTCCATTCCTCTGACAATATAAAGCATGTTTTTGACAATTTCAGAGAATATAATTGTCCAGCTTCCAACCCTCATCTGCCTTTTTATGTTTGTTAGCATGAAGTAATTTCCCTCTGTGAGCAATAAGGATGGTAAAACGAATTGATTTTCTCTTGTACAATGTCAATCTGATGGTCATAAGTAGAGTGGTCATTCCAACTACATTACAATTCAAAAAGTGGACTGTAGTTTGGCTTCCATCAAAAGTATGACTAGTAAAAACGAGAATAAGTTTTGCAAACACAAATTTTTATCACCGTGGCCATGTTAGTAGTGCAATAACTTAGCCAAGCGAATATTTGACTGGACCTTCTTAGCTTCAACACCAAAACCTGAAGAACGAAGACCAAAAATAACAGCCTTTTTATCGGACCTTAGAAGTCTCATTCCACTTCTAACACAAGATTGGAGTAGCTTAGCTGCCAAATGAAACCTTCCAGCCCTGCAAAGTCCTTGCACAATGGAGGAATAAGTAATTTCATCCTTTTCCTTCATGGATTCAAACATCTGCATTGCATAATCAATCTCACCAAGTTTACACAATCCATCTATAAAACTATTAAAAGCAACTAAATTTGTCCCAATGCCCATCATATTCATGTACTTCAAATGTCGCTGGGCCCCCTTTATATTACCTGCTTTGCACAATCCATCAATCAAAATAGTGTGGGTGTACTTGTCACATTCTAACCCCACCTTTTCTGCCTCATCCAACAACCTATATGCATCTTCCAACTTACCTTCCTTGCAATACAAATTAATTAGGGTATTATAACACACCATGTCAAGATCAATCCCACTTCTAAACATATTTCCCATGCATTCATTAGCCTCTTTTATCCTACCAGTTCTAAGCAAAGCACCCGCAACCGAGCAGTAAGCAAAACCATCAAAAGTGTATCCCTTAGCCTTCATCTCTGAGAAAATCTCAATCCCTTCATTAAACATCCTATTTTTAAAGCTGCATTTCATAATTGTAGTGTAAGTAATGGCATTTGGAATATGACCAAAATCCAGCAATTCCTTCAGAAGTCCTTTCACTGTCCTCCACTTTCCCATCTTACATAGCCCATCAATAAGAATGTTGTACGTTACCAACTCAGGCCTAAAGCCATTGTGTTGCAAATTCCTAACTAACATAAGGGCATTGTCCGTATAACCATTCTTGCAAAGTCCAGTAATCATGATGTTAAATGTGGCTGGAGCAGGATAAATATTCCTCAAAAATATCTCTTTGAAAACCCTGTAAGCCTCATCTGGTTTTCCTGCCTTGAAGAAGCAATGCATCAATATATTGTAACTCCAAACATCAGGAAGGATGCCCACTTCAAGCATTTCGTCAAATAAATCAATAGATCGAGACAACAAACGATATCGACTCGCACAAGACAACAAACTGTTATATGTAATAACATCCGGATGTATTCCAGCTTCTCTCATTCTATAAAGAACTGAATAACCTGAATCAATCCCAAAAAGCCGACAATATCCATCAATCAGTGTATTATATGTAACCACGTCAGGTAGTATTCCAACTCTAATACCATCAATCAAAACCGCTTCGGCTTTCTTCAAATTCTTAACTCTACAAAGTGAAGCAATACATATGTTTAATGACGTGGTAGATAATATCTTGAACATTCTTTATATCTCATCCATAATGGGACCCCAATACCTGAAAGAAACAATTTTTATCACCATCACAGCCAAGTTATGAGATTAACTAGAATTGACCCGACACTTTCTAGTTATGTAGTGCATAATTGAAAAACTCCTAAAAAATTGTACATTTAGACACAATAAAAACGCAATCTTTGGGATTTGAGAGACCCTTTACCTCTTTTTCTGTCCAAATTTTAAGAAAAATGGAAATCTCGAAAAGTATCAAATATTATGCATTGATTCAAGAAAATGACAAGCTCCTAATATCACGAAAATTCATTCCAAAGATTCAAGTAGGCAAACTAAACACACAAGGACTAAAAACCAAAGCAGAAATTGAAGCAAATAGATCAATCAATGAACAAAAAAAGCTACTACTAATTACCAAGAGTGAGTTCCGTGAGCAGAAGAAACCTCCAAAAAGACCAGCTTTTGGAACTTTAAAATAAATCCCACAGGTGAAAATTTTATGTTGGAACGAAAATCTGCATAAATCTACCAACAAACTCCCTAGTTGGTTTTTGTTGCAGATTCAGACAGGCCCTTTTGGTGCCTTGTACCCACGAATTTTATTGTATCTATATCTTTAAGGTCAAAGGTTTAAGGGAAGGTTTAAGGGCTATCAGAAAAACCCGTGCTTTTGGCTAATGAAAGCCATCTGGAAGGTAGCTGACAAAATATTTTTTTTTTTTTTCTTTTTTTCTTTTTATAAAGGAAATTCAAGAAAAGAATCACTCGAATTGGATCACAAAAGCCCACAAATTATTGATGCACAAATAGATTAGGGTGGAAATTACAGCCCAAAGGATGGGCCGTGGGAGGGTTTGAGGGAATTGAAGAAGGTGCCGTACCTGACTTCGGTTGGCGAGTCGTAGGCACTCCACTCAGTAGTCTCATAACCCTCGAATAGATAACACACCAGCCCAATGTTTACATAATTGGTCTTATAACCCAATGTTTACATACTTGCCCAATGTTTTCATGAATTTTGGTTGGCGAGTTGTGGGCACTCCACTCAGTACTTTTGTAACCTCAAATAGACAACACATCAGCCCAATGTTTAGAAATTGGGCTTATCATGTAAAGCGGAAAGGGTTTGTTCCTCCGAGCTATTACCCACTTCTCTGTTATGTAATGGGCAAGGATTCGATTTGTAAAGCCCATTACTTTTGACAATAGAACGAGCCTCCGAATTGTTCCGTAATGGGCTACGATTGGATCGGTCCATTTTGCGTTGCTATCCTTGCAAATATCATGTCTGCGTAACCCATAAAAAAAAGGGTAGCCCTCCAAATTATTCATTTTAAGATTGGATTTCTAAAATAAGGATGATGTACCTATAAAACTCATTTAAGATTTTTCTTGAAAATGTGTTGCAAATTCATAATAGGCCATATATATTTTATTGTGAATCAAGTCATTTTTCCCACTTGATCCTTCCCCCTCAAATAATTTTGTGAGATGAAATAGTTAAACTTAGTACTACAATATTGAAAAAATCAACTATTTATCTCAAAGTATAGAGGAAGTGGATATATGGTAATTGAATTTTTTTTTTTTGTGATTACCTACAAGTTAAGCCTTCTTTCCTGTACAATCAATATTATTCAATCGAAAAATATGCTCATCAATAATTGTTTTCTGAAACTGGAATGGAATCCATTGCATATATCAATCCTTCATTTTTGGTAAAAAGAATTTGCACATGGACCCTTATAGTCAAAAACACTTTTTTGTATTCTGAATAAAAAGGCTAACTGATAGAGAAAAATAACATTAGAGTTTAATCAAAACTCAATTAACATTATTGGCCCTAAAATATCCTCCTAGTACTTCTCTAAGGGTAAGAGTGTCAATTCACACTGAATGAGGGTACAATTGGAAATTCACAGAACTAGGCGCATCAACGACGTCAACTATATATACTTCTATATAACTAGGGTTTCTTCTACTCGTTATCAGTATCTCATTTTCTCTAAACCCTAGACGCCTCAGCTGCCTCCACTACCGCACAACCGCCATGGTCCGTCGTCTCTCTCCATCCATCTCTTCATCTGTGTGCGTTTGTGTGTGTTTTTATGCATGATTAATGCGTGTTTTATATGTGTTGTTAGGCGTCAGAGAAGAAATTGAACAACCCAATGAGAGAGATCAAGGTTCAGAAGCTGGTTCTCAACATCTCCGTCGGCGAGAGCGGAGATCGTCTCACCAGAGCTGCTAAGGTGCCTCATTTTTACTCTATTTAAACCCTATATTTTACCTTCTTAATTTAATTTTGTTCACATTTAAATGACATAGGTGTTGGAGCAACTCAGTGGTCAATCCCCTGTTTTCTCCAAGGGTGAGTTGCTGACTTTATTATCTTCTATTGTTATTATTTAACTGTGATTTTAGTTTTTTTCGAGATTTTAGTCAGTTGGGATCTATGAAACATGATAGTGAAATAGTAAAAAATGGGCAAAAAGGTTCATTAATTTATTAATATTTGTTGAAATGGATTATGTTGATGGATATGGTTTTGGGTTGATGTTCTTGTGGTTTGCCTTTTGACTCTTGTTTATTCGGTAACTTAATTTTTAATGACAATTGAGTCGCATTTGGTTGCTGAAGTCTGGAATTAGTGCATGCCTATATGTGTAAATGTTGCACTATTTGTTGATGGTCCGATCTCTATGTAATGTTGTTCACAGCCAAATTTGGATTGGTTCTTTATGAACCTATTCGCCAGATAGGCTCTTTAGTCAGCGTTGTATAGGAGTTATATTTGTTGGTAACCCTCTCCGTACTATTGATTTGTGAGTAAAACAGCATAGGTGACTAATCTGGAAGCTTTGAATTATTTGAGTAGAGCCATTAGTGTTTTGTAGCTTGGTTTTGTGTTTTCTTATGGATAAATGCTAGGCAAAGATGGGTTGTACGGCTGGTGTAGTTGGAGCTTTATCTGTTTATTCACTAGATAATTGTGTAACTGGATCTCTGACATGGGTTTTTGCTTTGGTTCACAGCAAGATACACTGTGAGGTCCTTTGGTATCAGGCGTAATGAGAAGATTGCATGCTATGTTACTGTTAGAGGTGAGAAGGCAATGCAACTCCTTGAGAGTGGGTTGAAGGTCAAGGAATACGAGCTGCTTAGAAGAAACTTTAGCGACACTGGATGCTTTGGCTTCGGTATTCAGGAGCACATTGATCTTGGAATTAAGTAAGCTGATTTGCATTGACCTTTTTTTTGCTTATATGAGTCTGCTGGGTGCTAAATTTGATGAGATTGTCATTGGTCCACCTTTGGTGAGTGTGCCTGCACATGTTTTTGGGGGTAAAAAATGGGCCTGAAGGACGTTTTTCTGATTCATCACTCTCTAAACTGTATTGTCCAAATGTTGCATTGGAGTTCAATGAATCATGGATCTGGCTTTTATGGTGTATGGCAGAAATTAGATTCATAATTAATAAGTTTGTTTGTGAGTGAAGTGTTCTGTTTAAGTGGGTTTCGAAACCATGAGTTTTCTTAGTGTACTATTCAAAATTGATTTTGGCTTGAGTTGGTTTCTGAGTAATTATTTTATTAATAAATTCGCATTAATTGCTCCTTCTTTTACTTGCCGTATTAATTTGTCTTATTTTTTATGCCATCCACAGGTATGACCCTTCAACTGGTATCTATGGTATGGACTTCTATGTCGTCTTGGAACGCCCTGGCTACCGGGTGGCACGTCGCCGTAGGTGCAAGTCACGTGTTGGAATCCATCAAAGAGTAACCAAGGAGGATGCAATGAAGTGGTTCCAGGTCAAATATGAAGGTGTTATCCTTAACAAGGCCCAGAATATTCCAACTGCTTAGAAGGGTGCGGTTTTCACCAGTTTCTTTCTTAGAAGACTATGTTTATGCTTTTTGTAGACCTATCTTATTTGCTATGAATTTGGAAATTTTGGAGAGCTGTTATGATGTTTTCAGACCAAGATATATCACTTTGTTTTTATTTTCTGGCAAAATGAATTTCAGCTTTATCATTTTGTTGGTTTACTTGGTTTATTTGTCGTTGTTTTTGCTAAATTGTGGTTGCTAATGCAGTTATGGACCTTCCCGTTTGATGATCTAGGTCCTACGTTATCATAATGAATTGGAAAAACATTATTTTAAGTCACATCTTGGTGTCTATTGTATGGCCCTGGAATTTTATAAATAGACATCTTTGTCTCCCAGCTTTTGGCTGGCGGGTGGTAACTCCAAAGGCTTTGGCCATGTTTATGGTCAAGAGTTCACCCGTATGATTTATATGCTCAAGACGCATTTCAGGAGTTTTCATCAGTATATAACAACACAGATTGAGGGAACTGAGAAAACTGAAATTGCAGCTGAAAAGAACTTCCATTTTCGAAATGTAAACAGCCAAGTGAGTCAAGATGCAACAACCAGCATTTCAGAAAATGCAGTACCCTAAATCCCTCTCTATAAGGCAGCAGGCATTCCTAGTAGACTCCATATCCAAGATTTTGGCCTCCTTCGAAAGTACCCTGCCACAGAGAAAATACAAAATACCGAACAAGATTAAAAAATCACAACAACTTAACAACAACAATTTGTAAGACATGTATTTCTCTATTAGGGAATAGGTAAGCTCTGTGCCAGCATAGATTGTGTCCCCTTTTAGCCCATTTGCCTTCTTAATTGCCTCAACTGACACTTTTATCCATTTCCAAAAAGCAATCAACAATATAAAGTACAGAAACACATTCATATTTGTGTAGCTTTAACAAATTTTTTTTTTAAAATGCAATATTACAAAAGGATATCACCCCGCACAAGCTCTATTACTTTTGGTGATGATTCCTCCACATTTTGCTCAATACAATTGTTAGGCCTCGACAAATAAATAAATAAATAAAACATGAAAAACAGGCATGAATTATAATAAGAAGGAAAAATTAAAAAACAACTATTTAGATTAAAGATGATACACTGACGACTGGTTCTGGGGACAGACGTGGGAGAGGGCTGCTAGCAAACGTTGAGAAACTTGAGCTGGGGGCTGAGTTGACCGACTCAGCGAGTGGGCTGTTTGGGTTCATTCTGAGGTTTGACCGGGCGTGGATGGCTGGTATCTCATGCAAGACTCAAACGGCGCGGCTCATTACTCGCTGATTGACGGCTCATGGTAAAACTTCATATGGGTTCGATGGATCATTCACAACCACTGATGCCCAGTAAAATTGGGCTATTAAGGGGCACAGGAATTGTTGCCCGTGAAGGGTATAGGAATTGGGCTATGTAAAAGGTGTAGGAATTTTGGCCCGTTCCCAGTAAAATTGGGCAATGTAAAGGGTATAGGAACTTTGGCCCGTTCATCATCTGGATGATTAAGGATAAAAAAAGAAAAAGAAAAAGGATATATAAAAACAAAGAGGATTAATTAACGTGTATGGAGGAGAGAAGTGTGTATGAGTGGAAGGACATCTTCTAGACAATAACGTTCAATCCAACAATATGAAAGTCGAAGGACAATTACGAAGAACGTTTAATCAAGTGGCAATTGGGCGTGAGATTTATGAATATGTATAAATGGTATCTTGAATTAGGATAACCAAAATTGAGAAATTTTTACTCTGGACTATTACTGTCATGACGTTTGGAGCCCCTTACCATGCTTTAATAGAGCATGACCCATCAAATAGTTAGAAACTTTAGATTGCCATTATTTGCATAAAAAAATATTTTTAGAATCAATTAATAGTAGAGATTATAGTAGTCAGTAGAATACAATCTTGACGGGTAAGTATACATGTCCTTGTTATACTAACAAATTATTAAACTCGAGTTTGGAACCTCTCACTTGTCAAAGCTCAAAGACTACTTCACCAAAGTCCAATTTGGCAGAGCATACCAAAGAGGATTGTCCAAAAAAAAATTAGGTGACCCATAAATACAAAACAGTGTGTACAAAAGAAAAAGAAAAAAAAAAGTTAAAAACGTAGCCCTGAAGGACTGCTCCAAGAAACGTGCAAGCAAAGTACTCCACGAGAGTACACGTGCCATTTTTCACCAATCCATGCTCTGTCGTGAGCATGGCTTAGATTCGTTCTCATTTCACTGTATGTAGTCGAGGTTCCTCTAGATTCTTTTGCAAACAAATGGCTGTCAGCTTGCCAACTCAGCTTCCTCCATTTCCATCCCTCTTTCTTCCCTCCTCATATTTTTAAATATTCCTATTTATCCCCACATAATTATCTACCATGATCCTTCTTCTCTCTCCATAAATTTATTTCTGTTCAAGAAAAGTGAACAGTTTTTTACACTATTTTTGTTTGTACAAAAATTGTTTGCATGGCTCAGCTACTGTCTCCGGTGTGTACTGATGCTTTGAAATTCCAGAACCCTTTACCAAGTTTTGGTTCAAGAAATCAATGGCCCGTTTTGGGGAAGAATAATAATAGTATGAATTGGAGCAGAAGAAGAATAGGGATTGGAAGAGTCAGGGTTGCTACAAGGGACCCTTCTTTATCTGAAGATTTTGCTGATGATTATTATGCTGTTCTTGGTTTGGTAATCTATATTCACATCAAGTTTATTTTTGTCTAAAGTATCAAGTTTATAGTTTTATTGACCAATAAAAATTATTATTTTGTGTATACTTTCCTTTTAAATTCTTGTGCTGTATTCAGTTTATTGTTCAGTCACTATGGTAATTGATAACTGATCTATATTTTATAGTGATGGGATGCATGTAATTTTTTGTTTTAAATTTCTTTATGCTGTTGGATCATATCAATTTGCTCAACTTATTTTGTTTATTTCAATTCTTCATTGGTTTACTCTGTATAAGTAGGGCCTAGAATATTAGCACACTATAATGAGCAAACAAGTAAATAAATGAATTATAAAATGTAGCAGCTAAGCATTTAGAGGGTAGTTTTACTGGGTTTGAATTTTGTTTCTTAATCTTCAAAATCCTGCCAACTATTTGGAACATGCAAAATAATTAGTTGTGCCCAGTCAAGAATTGTTTGTTGAAGTAATCAAAATTTCCCTTTTTGTTAGATGAGAAATGCGAAACGCAAAAGGATTAAAAAAAAAAAAAGATCCCTGGTTGGGAACAATTGTACTTCTTAAGGTAAAATAATGGCTTAATGGTTCATGAAAGTCTAAAGAGGATTGTAGTTTAATTTAACCTTAAAGCAAAGGAAGTCTTGATATGTACTAATTAGTCTTGCAAAAATGTTAGGCCAAATAATTGGTAATGTTTAATAATGACCTGATTATGTTTAATACTGAGAAATCCATTTTAACTGTGATTTGGAAGTTAAAATTATGAATATGTAGCTTCTTTAAACATAAAAGGACAGTAAAACTGGTGGCTGTGGGAATGGGAAGTCGCGGGAGTGACGAGTGCCTCAGATACTTTGTTTTCTTTACTTTTTTCGAGAGACTTCTTTTGGTATCATTCACGAAATGAATGTTATGTAAAATTCAAGTATCCTGTTTGTGTGAACATGAACTTCAAGATCTAGTTTCTTCTTTTGATGATGAATTGGCCAGATATTTTGTTTGGCTAACTTAATAAACAGGAAAAGGGTAAACAAGATCCAATGAAAAGAGGTATGGTTTGCGAATCTAGCTACTGTACCCCGAAATCAAGTTCATTCCTACGTTAGTCGGTTCTTTCTTGATAGATGATTTTGTTTGGGAACCAGAAACCAGGGTAGCTTATCAGTATATAATTTTTGATCTAATATCCTCTCTAACTTGAGATCAAGTTCATTCCAGCATTAGTCTCTTCTTTCTGGATAGATGATTTTTGTTTGCAAATATAGCCACTATACCCCGGGATCAATTTCATTCTGGCATTAGTCGGTTCTTTCTGGATAGATGATTTTGTTTGGGAACCAGAAACCAGGATGTCTTATCAGTAGATGATTTTTGATCTAGTATCCATGTGATCTAGTCTCTTTACACTCTTAAAAATAACATGAGCATTTAAGCAGTATTCTTGGATGAGTATATGCACTTCTACACTGTTGAGCTCATGGTAGTCTTTAAGTTGATGAAAAAGCATTGCTTTACCTCGGGATAATTGATTTGTGAAAAAAATAAATATTTATGGATGCCACAATGTGATGCCTCATTTGAATAGAGGGTAGACTTGACTGTTACTATGTATATGGTTTCAGTTTTATTTATTTATTTTTTTCACGCAATAATCTCATTTCAACAAATTTGTAACTTCTGTCTTGTTGGGAGTATAATGCCTCATTCACTGATTGGCCTATGTAATTAGCTTCCAGATGCCACACCAGATCAAATCAAGAAGGCTTACCATGATTGCATGAAGGCTTGCCACCCAGACTTGAGTGGCAATGATCCAGAAACCACGAACTTTTGCATATTCATCAATGAGGTTTATTCGGTGGGTTCTAGTTATAGATTTCTTAAGTATTGAGTGATTGACTTATATTTCTGGGGCCTGATGAAAATGATTAATTGATGTCTAGGTTCTAAGTGACCCCATGCAACGAATGATTTATGATGAAATTCATGGTTATGCTTTGACTGCAATAAACCCTTTCTTCGATGATTCCACTCCAAAGGATCATGCATTTGTTGACGAGTTCAGCTGCATAGGTACAAGTAGTGTTTGCATTCTTGAGATCTCATTACTACTTTAACTGTGAAATGCTATTTTAAGTAAAGGTGGTTCAACAGTCAAGTATCCAGTTACAGATCTACTGTCCTAAAATTATCCCCTCTTATTCCTGCCATCCCCTTGTCACACTATGCCAAACGAGAAATCCTTTTAATTTGCTATGTGTGCACAGAGTATTCATCATTTAAATTTCTAAGAACACACATACTTATAAATTAAGTTTACATCTCTAATTCTTCTTCTTTGATTTTATGTGATTTTACAACATTTTCACCCCACTGACAAGACGTTCGCATAAATTACAAGTTGTCTAGAGCATATGGTTGAGGCAACCAATATATACACATAAACATATATGTATAAATATACATATATATATACATATACATATATATATACACATACATATACAGATATATATACATATACATATATACACATACATATACATATATACACATACATATACATATATATACATACATATATATATATACATATACATATATATATTACATTTTGAGAATAGTTGCTGACCTTTCTGAAGTTATGCAACTATCGGATACCACTCTTGATGTTGTAGTAGGCATATTTGCCCTGCATGTCTATCATAAAAGCTCCTTTCTATATGATTGCAGAGTTAATATTCTACTGGAATGTTGTGTCAATCACTGTCAGATGAGAAAAGATATCCCTTGTCACTTCCACATTCATTCATTTTTTACTAATAATATCTCCCTCTTCCTGTATCTTAACAGGCTGTAGAAATTGTACAAATGTATGCAAAGATGTATTCACCATTGAGGAAGACTTTGGAAGAGCCAGAGTGTACAGTCAGTCTGGAAACCCTGATTTAGTTCAGCAAGCTATTGATACTTGGTATGATTTTGCCTTATGATTTTCCTCTGATACAAAATTAACTGGCAAATGAGTACACGAGCTCATGTAAAGAATAAAAATTAAAAACATGGTAACATATATCGGTTTGGTTCCTAGAGGCCTAGTGATTTTCCTTGGGATTTGAGCCCATTCTTTTATACAGTGAACCTGGCCTTCTTCCAGTGATGACTGAGATCAAACTGCCTTGCACTACCTTTATAGTACAACCACAGAATCAGAAGATTCCCACTTATCCAGTAACAATGAATTTTACTTTTTCAGGAAGACTGCAAATGCAAATATTTGAGAAAGTCAAGATTGACCAAGTAATCTTGCTTAATGAGATAGCACAACTCAAGTATCACAAGAACCTGAAAATTAATTTAGAGTTCTTGAAAGATGGATTAATGAAACTTTGAGAAGGTTTTTGAAAGCAAAATATTCGATAAGTGTGTTGTGCAGCCTTGTAATAATAAATTTAAGACTTTGTAATTCCAAAGGCATTCACATGGAAATTTCTACTTCCACAACGATCCGAACTCGATTTTGGCTGATTCAAGATCAGGATATGATTGGAAAATATTCACTTGAAAATCGCTGAACGATAGCAGAATGATTCCAAATGGATTTTAGGCTGATTAGAAATCAAGAAACTACCGAAGGATCTAGTTCATGGTTCACAGTTTTATTATTTTTTCAGTAAAGCTCAAAGTAGGATAAAGTCCTTTAGGAGCCTTCTAGTTGTCTCAAGTTGGTTATGGATGTCAAAGTGAATCTTGTTTAGGCATCTAATATAACAAGTACTGCTTCATTGCAGCCCTGTTGACTGCATCCATTGGACTTCTGCTCAGCAATTGTCTTTGCTTGAAGATGAAATGCGAAGAGTAGAAAGAGTAAATGTGAGATACAGTTCTCCTTGGCAGTTTCTCTGTTTAATTCCTAACTTTATGGCTAGTATTTATATAACTAGTATATGAGTTATAAACATTTTCTAGTTCATTCTATTTCTGATAACTTTCTATACAAGGAGACAATACAAACTTCTTGCACTAGTTTTCAATGAAAAGGATCTGTTCATTATGAGTCGTCTCAAATTGTCATGCTATTTCAAGCTTTGTGGAGCAGCATTAATGCTTATAGTTGGATGCATTTTTAAAGAAGGCTGAAGGAGAAACAGAAAAAATTCTTGATACAGGATCTAATTTTTAGTGGCCTCAGAAGAAAAGTTCTGTAGAATTTCAAACTTGTTGATACTTCCTTCACTTCATGCTCCTTAATGCTTTCTAGTTTAATGAAAAATTAAGCATCTGCTTCATCATTGTTGAGAGAAATTAGGACATCACTTTATCCTTCAGAACTTGTGCTGTGAATACTGCATCTATTTTTTGTGCATGTCCAATACAAGAAATGCTTTATTTTCTCTTCATCTTGAGTTGATCTCAACGCCAAAATGCTTCTGACTTATTGTCCTTCTCTTGATCACCAGGTGGCATTCATGCTATCAGGAATGGGCTCTGCAGGTGTGGATGTTTTTAGAATGGTATGTCATTTTTTTTTATCTCCATTGCGTTGAGTTTTCTCCATAATGCTCAGGCTGCTTCAAGTATCTTTTAGCTGAAATGTTTGACAAAGATGAACAAAGCTAAAATAGAGTAATACTTGATCTCTTGTAAAGACTAAAGTATAATTCATTAGGAACAACTCGAGATTCATAGAAATGTGATTTCTGACAGCCTAAAGATTTGGTTGCAGTTTTTACCTGTAAAGAAAATGGTCTTGAAGTAGAAAGCTGATAGAAACTAGAGTATACATAATATTTAAATGGTCGAACCTCAAATACAAGTCATGTCTAACAAACTTTGTTAAGAGTCTGACTGGGATGGCTGTTTTAGTAATTGTCATTAAATGGGTCTTACTGTAGTCTCAGTATATAGTTTTCCATCGTACATGTATATACAAGAAAATATATCCATGGGACTTATATGTACATTTTTTAATTTCCTTTAGATTTTCACTGTTCAGCTAATTTTTGAATAATTGCATGACTGCAATTGGTGATTTGCATCTAACTGGAGTACCTTAAATTGGCAGGCAAGTTCTAGATGGGAAAAGAGACAGACCAGAGTCTTGGTGAGTACTTCAGTTGTAACATTCATTTTAGCGGGTTTTGACTTTTATCTTACATTACTACCTCATTAATCTGTTGCAGGAACAAGCCAAAAGAAGGATGATGAAGCAGAAAGATTCTGATAAAACTGAAACATTTTGGAGCAATCTCTGGGGCAAATCCAAAGACTACAGGAATTCGGGTAAGAGCGATCAAGTTGTTCAAAATTGATGTTCTTATTGAGTTTATTATTATCATTACAGCGGGATTTCAATTTGGTAGCTTTCTAGCTGTGGGCCAACTTGTAACCAATTTTAATAGTTTATATTGTTTTCTCAAATTGATGCTCCAAAGGTTATCAGTAAATGATTAATTTTTGGAATAGTGCTTGATTTGATTATCCCTAAGGTTATAAATATTAAACTCCTTGGCTATCGGTATAATGTTCATAATCCAGTGTCTCTTGTCTGAATTTTGAAAAGTGATTTGTGCGTGTTCTTTTCTGTAGCCTATACAAGTTTCAAAAAAAAAAAAAAAAAGAGTTATTGTTTTGAATATATGGATTGGAGGTTATCCTCAAATTTGCAAGATTGACTGCTATTTAGGTGATGCTACTGAGGATGAAGTTAAAAAGAGAGCAAGTCGAGCTGCAGCGGCTGCCCGAAGATGGAGGGAATACTCAAGAAGGGGTGTTGACAAACCTCCCACCATTAAACTTCCAGAGGCCTATCTCTAACGCGAAAAATGAGCAGTAATTTGGTGGCCTTGATATTTTCATGAATTTATGTAATTGTTGTGTCTAAGTCCCATCCATTGGACACATTCCTAACACATAGTATATACCATGTATATATCAAAAATGATATTCACTCGTTGAATTCTGCAATTTAGTTGATTCAACGAAGCATTATTCATGCACAATTTGTGCTTTAAATGTAGTCACTGTCTGCTTTTTATTATCAAATAATTTGTTTATCTTCTCTCTTTTAGAGACAACTCTTCTTCTGGTCTATTACTAGAACAGGCAGGCTGAAATCACTATTTCTTTCATGATTTGTTATTAGAAGATGGTATTTGACTAAGTCTTGTTTTCGGGGAATTCTGTTTTGAATGCATATCTAAATGCGCAACATTGTGTTGGAATGAGTTACCAGAGGCCAATCAGGTAGACATCAAATGCTTAACTGATTCGTTTTAAGTTATCTAATTTCAACATGGCAAGATTGTTCACAAGCTGCAGAATTATACCGCTAGAATGTAACCATCAGGAAATGAAAAGAAATCAAGTCGTTGTTTTTCTGGTTTGTGTTGCCTTGTCTTCGACATCAGTATATCGTCTATTATAAAAGCTTGATGTTGTATGGACTTGGTCTTAAGTTTCCTGTAATTTGATCGTTAGTTTTCTTAGACCTCGAGAGTAGGATGGCGAAAGTCTTCGCCTTTCTGTGTTTTGTTTATCTTAGAAAACAAACAGAACAAAAAAGATTTCAGGCAGTTCCAGCTGAACTGGATTGAAACCCGGTAATTTAATATCTTCCTGTCCCAATCATAAACACCTCCCTAGTTGTAAATATATAACTGGCTGTCTGGTTTGTTTCCATTATTCACTTTTGTATTTTAATCTCACTTTTTATGATGTGCTCATTGTTCAGCTTCTAGAACAGCTAAACATTAGTCAGATCATTGTGTACTTCCTCTTGTTATTAGGTCACGGACTCATTGTCCACTGTGGCATAGTGTAAAATTCTACACTCAAGAAAATGAAAATTTTCTGCATTTTCCTCTAGTGCTTTGATTATTTGTTTCCTGTTTAAGCACTTGACTAGGCATATCACTTGGAAAACTTGACAAATAATTGTAAACCCTTACATTGGTTGCGCCACTAGACAATCATTGTTCCCTGTTGATTTTGCCATCAGAGGTGTGCCAAGTAGTGGACTAAAATGGGTAAAAGATTCAGAGCACTTTAGATGGAGAGAGTTTGTTCATGTCTTATATTTTCTTATGACCAAAACAACTTTGTCTTTTTGCTATTTTATAAAGCCATCTTTCAGGAAAGTAGAGTCAAATTGGCAGCAAAAGCTTACTTTATTAACATCTCATTATTTACAATTACAGTTTTCCAAGATTGCCCATAGAAGCTGAAGTAAACCTTGAAAACACAAAAGACGAAAACTGCATAAAAGTGGAGGTAAAAACTCGAACGAAACGTGTTATCTAACAGTTGATGCAACACGTTGTGCCCAAGCTTTAAGATGGTCTTTCATGTTGATTTCGTTGTTCATAGCAGGAAAACTCCAGCGCAATGGTAGTTTATTTACGTTCCTTTGATCCAGAACGCCCCATGCTTCAGAAAGATAAGGCCGTGAAACTGTGTACTTCTCATCAACTCGTTCCTCAGCCGCCTTTTTTCCCCATCTCTGCAGTCCCGGTATGATTGATACCAAGCTTGATGCCTTGTCTTCCTCAGTGAACACAAATCCCAAGTCCATGAAACCTTTTAGCTCCTCGTACTCAAGTTCTGATAAGCTTCTCCTGATACATCTACTTCTCCTCCTCCTCTTGTTACCGACTTTTTCCTTGGTTGTTGTCTGAATCTTTTCTTGCTCTTCAACCCTTTCAGATAAATCACTCACTTCCTATTCCAGAGAGTACCTTTGGTAATCTTGGTGTGGTAATCACTGACTTGGGAGATCCTGCATCAGGACTAAAACCTGAATCATATCTTAAACACCAATCACTTAGAGAACGAACTTGAGGGGTTGCTATGCTAGAAAGCTTAGATTTTTGAAGCTCATGATCTTCCTGATCATGAATAGGCCTTGCCAGTTGAAGATGCTAAGCATTGTTTGCTAGTGAATATTCCATGTTCAAACCAACAAGAATCAAAGAGCTTCAGAATTTCTTCAGCTGCCATCACTTTTCTTTTCTGAGAATGAAATGCCAAAACCATCTGAAGACAAGAAAACTTCATTACTAACCTTCCAAACTTTGAAGTATACATATTATACAGTAATTATATTAGCGTATTGCTTCTTTACTTGTGGAATATTATTAGAATCTCATTAGTGGTTAATAAACTATGTCGTCAGTCGTCTAATCTCAAATTAAATATACAACAGCAAGATTTGTTACCCAATTCTTCTAATAATTGTAGTTTTAGTTGGGATGTGAAGTCATCCGAATGTACTAGAACTTTTGCTAGACCATGCTTATCACTTAACTGTGCTTATGTATCCAGTTCAAATGTTCAATAACCTTGAGATGGGATTAAGCTTTTTGGCCCACAGTAAGATTAGTTTAGCTACAATTGATTCATAATAATTTAAATAAATTACTTGCACAAGATTTTATTTCCCTTGTGGGGAGGAAAAGTCTCTTTTACCCCTTCCTCTAGTTTGTTTAAGAATATATTCCAACAAAACAAAAGGTCACAAGTTCATATCACATTCTTCTCACAAGGTTGGTGTTAGGGATGCCAAGCCTGATCTCGACTTTGAAATACATTTTAGTACTACAGCAAGGTCGATCAACACTTTTTGTTGATATATTGGCACTTTGTGGCTAAACGGTTCAAAGATTAATTCAAGATACATGAATAAAAAAACAAGTTTAATAATTTGGGGTGGGCGAAGTGGTAGGAGAATAAGCAGTTTAAGATCTTCTACATCACTTTTATGTTTACTCATTCATATTGTGTCATATGTTTGTCCCCATTAAGCATCCAAACAGGAGAGTTGTCCGAAATTAAAAAAGTGGTGACATAACAAGATAGGAAAAACATAAAATTAGTACATCAAATCCTTAGTCGAATGAGAGAAATATCATTGGATATTTATCTTACCGGACTTAATTGAATGACTAAGCGGTTCAAGATCTTCTACGTCATTTTGATGTTTTACTCATTCATATTGTGTCATATGTTTGTCCCTATTAAACATCCAAACAAAAGAGTTATCCGAAATTAAAAAATTTGTGACATAACAAGGTAGGAAAAATATAAAATTAGTACATCAGGTCCTTGGTCAGATGAGGGAAATATCGTTGAATATTTTATCTTACTGACTTAATTAAATGAAGTTGTTTCCTTTCTCCTAAAACCCTCCTCCAACACCACCCCTCCCAAACCCCCACCCCCCCACCCCCCCCCAAAAAAAAAAACACAAAAAAAGAACAACCCAACAAAAAAAGGGGGGCTTAGGGCGAGGATGACTGCTGATATTAGGAATACAAGTATTGACTAGTTTGATCTTTGACATCACTGGACTAGGAAGAAGAAAAATGGATAAGCAAGAAAAGTACATAAGTAGGAGTTTTCTTGTCCGCTGTAAAATTAAAACGGGCTATTGCACAAAGAAAGTAATTGGGCAAACTGCCTATTTTTTGGACTCATCCTTCGGATTTCAATCTTTCGCAACCGGCCCAATCAGCAGTTAACGAACTGCAGCCTTCCAAATAGGAACTAGCCAATTCATGGGTAAAACACAGCAACAAAATTGGGCCCCCGATCCAATTTTTCCACCTTCCATATCAGTAGCAGGTCAACCTTAGGTATTAAACAATATATGGTATGCAAATTGAATTTCAGAATCTCCAATCTCACTCATAAATAAAAGTAATGGGTGAAATTTACAGCCTACAAGTTTTTCATTTTTTACTTTTTTGCTTTTATTATTTTTTAATTTTTTCTAATATTTCCTTGAATTCTTTTGTGTCCGTTAAACTATCACTAGGCCAAGAAAGGACTTGGAAAAGGAGAGAAAAAAGAAAAACAAAATTTAATGAGTTTATTTCAAGACCTCTACGTAGATACATTAATTGGGTGTAATCTTGAAAAATTCTGATTAGAATCTTAAATTTTTCCCTTTTTTCATTTTCTCTTATATGATTTTCTTAATGAGGCAACTGTTTGCCGAATAATTTGAATCATTTAGTTTGATATATTAAAAATACTTAAATGTGTATGTTAAACTTTTTAATAACAATAATTTTATTTTTAATTACCAGAAAACTCAAGAAATAATTAGCTTCCCACTCTTATCATTTTTCTTGTTCCTCATCTCTCTTAATAATATGAAGGGCTTGTTTCCATAATTGACGTTGTTGTGTTCTGGTTATTGAATCTCTCCTACGATTTTGACTTGAAAATTTCACATTGCTTAAGATTGTTTCAATATTTTCTTCCGTTAAGCAACCATGAAATGATGTCCAGTCAGGACTAATAGAAACCTAATGATGAAGAACACATACAATTTTTATTTTGATATTTATTCACACCAGTACCTTATTTTTTACCACAAGTGCAAATTCTAAATTTAAGAGCTAATGTTTTCTTGTTTATTACTAATGATTTTTGTTTGGCATACATAATAATTAGGGTTATGAAATTTCCAGTTTCATAATAGTCAAAACTGCGTTTATTTGACATTGTTTTTAAAAAATCTGTTTTTAAAAATTCTGAACACAGTTTTTCAATTACTTTTTTATTTCATATGCAAATTTACTCAAAAGAATCTTTAGACTTGTTACAGTAATATCTTTTAAAAAATACTTTAAAAAACAATCACGCAAACCAAGTGAAAAATTTCCTACATGAACTTGACAAGAATCGAGAAAGTGATTTTTAAAAGGGTTAATTACACTTTGCCCCCCTGAAAGTGGAGGTAATAGACACTTTGCCCCCCTGAATACAAAAAATATACACTTTGCACCAAAGACTTTTGGTTTTTCTTTTTTTATTAACTTCAATTTGTTAAAAGACTAAACTGCCCTTATAATTACATGTCTATTGACAAACATACCCATAGGTATTAAAACTTACTTTTTTTCTATTTTATCCTATGCATGTATATCATACGTATAGAATAAAAGTTTCTATATATAATTTAAAAATATTTTGAAAGAATTTGTACATGCTTTCTAACTAACCATATAAAATGCATAAAAAATTTTGTCATAAAATGCTTTATGTATAATATTTCAATTTGTGAAAAAATTCTAAAATTTGCATAATGGCAATGACATATCTTTTGCATTATATTCAAAACATTAAAGCTTTATATCCAAATTTTTATACATGCATACATATAAGACCAATAAAATGATAAAATTTTAATTAATGTGAAATCTAATACACAAACAAAATAGTTAAAATTGATATTAATGTGCATAATATATTAAACGTAATGTAAACAAAAAAAGAGTTAAAATTAATATTAATGTAGCATAATGTATGAAACATAATATAATATCTCATATACAAAGAAAAGAGTTAAAATTGATACTAAGGTCATATAATATATTAAAGGGTTAATTTCACATTCCTTCCCCGAGATTTGTCATAACTGTATCTACCTCCTCTCAGGTTTTCAAAATTATACTTGGACACTTGTGTTTATATTTTTTATAACAAGATTTCTGATAATGTAATCCAAAAACGCCAACCAAATACCCTTAAATACTCTCAATTGCTTTAAAAAAATAATAAACCCTAAAAAATGAATTATTTAGTCCATAAAAATGTCAAAGTACTAATACTGTTATACCAAATTTTCAATATCCATTAGATTTTATTTTTCAAAATCCAATTATCTTACTAAACTAAATAAATAATTTTTTCTATCAAAATCTTATAAATAAATATATTAGTAAGAAAGAGATGACCAATTTAATAACAAAAAAACATGCGTAAATAACTTGAGAGACCTTATTAGAAGGTCAAAAAACTTAAAAGTTTAGGGTCTTTTTTTTTTTAACTTATTTTTTGTTTTTAAAAGCAATTAAGGGTATTTTAGAATAGTGGAGTGGCATTTTTTGTTTATACTATCAAAACTAATTATAAGGGCAATTTAGACCTTTAACAATTTATACAAATTGAAGTTAATAAAAAAAATTTTAACCAAAAGTCCTTGGTGCAAAGTGTATATTTTTTGTATTCAGGGGGGCAAAGTGTCTATTACCTCCACTTTCAGGGGGGCAAAGTGTAATTAACCCTTTTTAAAATACTTGACAAGAGAATCTAAATCCACATCTTGTATAACTCTTAATATTAATAGTACAAATTATTAAATTATAGGGGTATGGATTTAGGATGGAGGGGCGGGAATTGAGCCTTCTCATACTTGATTTGGATAGAGAATTTGAAATGGTGTGCATGATTTTATTCAAATTCGAGAATCTGTGGACTGTTTAAATATTCCATTTGAAAATTGAAACTAGCATTACTTTCTTTTCCAGATGAGCAATGCGCCAGCAGTTCACTGGATTTGGATCTGCACTGGAAACCATTTCCAAGTCAAATTCCCAACGGTAAAGTTCAATATGCTCAGTGTCAGATTATTCCATGTGCCTTTCTTCCATCTTTCTTCTTCATCACTCCAAATGATTGATGATTATACACAAAACAAAAAATACATAAATAAATAAATGAAAAGGAGTGGCTCCTCAAAATGATGACTACATCATAAATTTTAAATCTTTTGAAATATAATTAATTTACCATATGAAAAATATAAAATAACGTTTGCATTTCTTGATCTTGTAACATTTACATACATTTGGAGTTTGATTACACTAATGTATTTTCTCAGAAAACGTTAAAAACCATGAAACTATGGAGCCTATGAACAAATTAAACTACATTTCAAAGAAGGAAAAAAAAAAGCAAAAAAACTAAAATAAAATTCTATTCTTCATTTAACAGTAGATGCAACATTATGAGCCCAGAACCTGAGTTGATCTTTGATTTCCATTTCATTTCTCAAAGCTGGATTAATCCTCCAATTCATCAATTGCTTTTTCATCTCTCTCTCAGCCTTCTTTTCATCCAAAACATCCCATGCTTCAGACAGATATGGCCTTGAAACTAAAGATTTTTCATCAACAAAACCCTTCTTCTCTTCTTACATCATCTACTTTTCTTCCCAACCTTTGCAACCCAGGAATTATAGAAGCCAAACTTGAATCTTTATCTTCATCAGAAAACACAAATCCAAGATCCATAAACCCTTTTAACTCCTCAAACTCAAGCTCAGATAAACTCTTACTACCACCACTCTTTCTCCTCCTGCCATTTTTCCTCTTTTTTCCATTCACCAGAACTGACTTTTCTTTCTTCAACTTCTGAAAACTCCCCAACTTCTTTACCAGAAAGAATTGTTTCAAGCTTAGGCAAAGGGAGAACAGACTTTGGAGAAGGAGAATGATGATCAGAAGAAGTTAACAAGCTATATTTGGAGCTCAAACTTTTGATCACTAAAAGATCTACCAATAAATGAAGGAGTGTAAGAAAGATTTCAATTTTGATTCAACTTCTTTATCAAGTATCAAGAACTGGGATTGAAGGTTGAGGATTGTTTTTTCTCTAAGGATGCAATGCTCAAACCAGTAAATATCAAAGATTCTTAGTTCTTCTTCATCGCCTGACATTTTTCTTTTTTTCTGTCGACAACGAAGAAAGGGTTTTGCAAAATTCAAGAATTATTTTCTGATGTTGATAATGGCGGACATCCCCTCAATATATATACACACACAAGCAACTAGACCATTAGACCATTTCACACACACAAACTACACAGTGGTTGCAATAGATTAAATTATTGATGAGAATTACGTGGACGTCTAGTTAAATTAGTTTCACGTTTTTGTCGTTAGAGTTGTATTATTTTACAACTTGTTTTTGTGTATAATTATTTTCATTGATAGTGAGATTAGTTGAAAAAAAAAAATTGGCTATGAGGCTTTGACTTGTCTTTCTCAGTGTTCTCATTATTTGAAGGCTTTGTTTGATGTTGTAATTGCTTTGACCATTACGGGGATACCACTCCTATGCTGGGCATGGCTTTGACTTGACTTTATGATTGTTTTCATAAGTTAGATGCCGCGGTTTAGATTAGAAATAACTTATTTTTCACATGTAATTATAAAATTATATATTATGAAATTTTGTCTAAAGTAAGTTTGAAACTTTACCCAAAAAGAAAATGAAAAAGTACACCATGTGAATGAGATTAATCGCATGTGTTACATTAAAATCCCACATGCAATAGCGCCCTCTCTCTCTCTCTCTCACACACACACACACACACATACACAGAGACACATCTATTATTATTTTTATCATTTATGACATTTTACTTTCGAGTTTTGATGGAAGGAGCATGTTTAATTAGCACAATACGCAACTCAAGTATTCGGATTCCCATAATCTAAAAAGGACCAAATGCCTGAACCCTTTTGATGTGTAAAGTTGAAGAATCAATTGTGCTACTTTGTTTAAAGATCCACGCCAGTGGTGAGATTTTTCCTTTCTAAATAACAATGCCCTACAACCAAAAATGAGAACCAAATAATAGTCAGAAAGAAAATCATAATCCTGCTCACCTCAAATTATTAAGCAAAAAAAAGATGGCCTACTTATTTTTGAAAGATTAGTTAAGGACAGTAGGCATGTATGATGTAACACATCTCTGAAATATCAGATTCATCATGTCCCGACTAAAATAAAAGGATAAAAAATATACTTTATATGAGAATAACGTTTCTGTTCGACCACTAAAATTAATCATGTATAAGTTGCAATTTTCGTAGTTTAATTAGCTTCTGCTACGAATTAAAATGGACAATTCTTGCTTGACGTAACTGAACTTAACGCAATAAGTGTTCTTTTGTACCAAAATATTCAAACAATTAGTAAAATTGTTCAGGGCAAATCAGATTGCTTATATATACTATTCATTTTTCATTGCACAACTTAGAGTCTAAAGCAATTTGATTGGCAAACTTGCCTTACTTTCAGGTCGTTCCATTATCAGTCAGCATCAAACAGCTTTCAAAGTGCATTACTTTCAGTCTATTGATCCAAATAAGACATGAGAAGGCATTCATTGGATAGTTCATTTATAGTTCTTCTGGAATTACAAGTGGCATATTTTTCTTGTATGCAAAGCTGAGTTTGAATGCACGTTAGACGCCAAATGTGGAAAGCAATTATTCATGCAACTCACAAGTAGCATGTGATGAGAAGTTGGGAAAGCCCGTGATAGCTTTTAACTTAGTTTCCAGGCGAAATCAAGAGGGTTTCTGACCCAGTCTGAAGTCTCTATGCTGAAAAGAAAAGATCTAAAATGACACTAGATTTTTATGCTTCCTTCGAACAACATTTTTGACCATTAGACACTCACATCCAATCTGTCCTTGTGAAAGAGTGCAAAATGGAAAACAACTTGAGCTCCAAAATCCTTTCCCACTAAAAAAAAAAAAAAACATTTTTTTTTGAAGGAGAATTCATAGTACATAAGGGTAGCATTTGATCAGTTGACAATTGAACAAGAAACGTAGCTGATGTAGTGTTATCTTGGATTTCATTACCTCTTGTTGATATCATCTGCAGCTCAAATTAGGAAAACCATGTACCAAAACCACAAGCAGGGACTGTTTAATCACACATATTAGGAAAAAAAGGAGAATTATCTTTTTTAGTTTTGTATATTTTAAGTCCTACAACTGCCATATAGTTATGCTGATTTTTCTATCTTGATTTCAGGGTGAATCTTGATGCTTTAACTGCAAATATTCCATCTGATGAGATTCTCATTGAAAGACTTGCACTGCATCATGTTTATATTGCTACAAATTCACATTAATTACGAGCAGTTTGGTTCAATTTCTCAATCACTATCACTAGTTAATATTATTAACTCTACTATGAAATATGAGTTTTGACTATTATCCCAATATGTTTAGTTTAGTAGTGGAATAGATATCATTACCCCTACAAGGATCAATGAGCTTGATAGAATAGTATTTTAAGAGAAATTATAGAGATTCAGTTAATCACTTTCATTTCAATTGATGCATAGTGATAGTTATTTTCTAAATATCAGTAATGGGTTTCATTACTACTGGACACCTATCTCGTCCCTTATTCTCCAGAATCAAACACCCTCTTAATTCTTTTAGTTGGTCTAGTTGATTAGATTCTTGCATATACGTATATAGTAAAATTTTGACATTACTTCTTTTAGCTTAATCAATAACTTCAATTGAAATGCTATTTACTTACAATATTATATACTTCCATTATAAACTATAACACACAAAAAGGAAAAAGAACATCGTTCAGATAGAATTGTTTTCTAAATTTTTTATTTTTTGAAAGATTTGATTAACATATCGTCCAATTAGCCTTTCATGTACATTATATTCCAAGATATAATTATAGAATTATTTTTCAAAAAAAGAAAGAAAAACTCTTCTAGAAAACGCAGTACAAGTGGAGCCAAGGTTAATTTGCACACAAAACGAAAGTCAAAGGGCTTTATAAGATTAGAAGGCTCGTTGGCCAACTCATGCAAGTTTCATAACTCAGCAAGATATGGGCTTTTAGTGTTTATGGGCCTCACCATTCAACCGATTTTTGGGCCCTCAAGCCTCATGTATTCAAATTCTACTTTTCCTTTTGGAGTGAGAAATGGTCCTAATAGCCAATCCAACATATGGATCACTTCTTGCAAAGCACCTCAAATGGGCCTCCATTCAGACCCAATTCTAGGGCAACGTTGAGAGCAAACTTTTGTAAAACGCCACACGCGCACTGTAGTTATAATTATTTAAACCAATCCTTAATTCCTGGGCCCTACTCTAATTTTGGTTTTGCCAGACGATTAATTGTTATCAATTATTTAGCCTCATAAAGATTTAAAATTATTTAGATCTCAATTAAACTTAATTATGTATTCAGATGAACATTAGAGGAAAAAAAATTCAAGAAAGGTGTGATTATAATTTTACGCATCAATAAATATAGGAGCCTATGGTAACATGAAATGACATGCTTTGTCCCCCTCGAGGCATGAAGGGGGAGAAAGAACTGGTCTTTTTTGGCTTTTAGTGATTTTATTTAATCAACTGCTGATTAAGGAATAAACTACCCCTTCATTAGTTTTTAAGAAATTACGTATGATATCTTCTCATTTTCAATTGTTTAACGTTATCTTAATAACCACTCCAATCAGGAGAGTGATTTTGTTGTCATCATTAAGGTCAAGATAATAATCCTTAGAGGGTATATTATCACAATTCAAACTAACCTTAATTAAACAATTTGATTATTGCTAATCAAAATTGATAAAATATTTGCAACCACCAATGCCTATTCCTTTTTTCCTTCTGTTTTTTTTTTTATGCTTTATTATTTGCCTTCTAATGAGTAGTTGTCACTGCATTTAGTTGTGTTTTGCATCAATTAGCTATATAAATTATGTTCTTTTCTTTTCTTTTTTTTATTTGAAAATAGTACCACAATGTTTATTATTGGCATTTAAATTTTGAGAAATTTAATTTAATTAAGTCACAGTTGGCTGTGACCTGTTGTTCTGTGTCATTAATAATATGAAATTTGGTTAAACAAATATGATCAATTGGATTATGATACAACCAACACCAGTTCTCACCATTGCACGCCAACTTTGAATATATTATCAGAAGTTAGCATGTTTTTAATAGTTCTGAATCTTCTTGGTTGCTTGTGTTGAATAATAGAAAATACAATTATAACAAAACATAAAATTTTTTAGTAAAAGTCATACATTGTTAGGTAGCACAAAAGAGAAAAGGACCTCAAAAATGTCTGAAACTTTATAGATCGTGGTAATTATCAGGATGGTTTTTTTCTTTTATTTCATTTCGAAGGTAAATAGTTGCTTCTGATTTTGTCAATCGTGTAAATATTTTCTATAAAAGAACACGCAATAATTTTGTTTTCGAACTGTTGTGATGAGAATCCTACATTTCTCTGTCTAGCTATAGTACAATTCCTTCATCAATATGCCATATTAATTAACTGAAAATCAAGGCAAGTTGTATATTATCTTTATTGGTGTCTACACCATAATTGAATTTGAACTTTCTTGAAAGACAAACTTCAAGAATAGTACTTCGAAAAATAGTTGCAGCCAATGATTGTGAAACTCTTTTTGGCAGTAACTCCCACATT
>JAMWEH010000620.1:0-22732 GCA_024721245.1 Mitragyna speciosa | reverse complement strand
GGCGATGGTGGTACCGGGTACGTAGTAATAGGGGGCATTTATAAATAAATAGCTAGATGTAGGCACATCAATCTCATGATATTGTGGTCACGAGTGGATTACGAGTTATTAGACAGGTTTATGTATTACTACCACTATATATACCTCTTCTCATGATCACTCATGTTACTTCCACCAGTGGTCCTGTAGCTGGGGAAGGGCACATGACCACTCTCGATGTGCTTGACATCTTCAACAAGGATTTCATAGTGCCTCCTCACCTCATCCGGGGTTTTCCCACCAACGGCCTTGGCCACATTGAACCAACGGTCAGGTGTGTCCTTGTCGTACACGGCCAAAGCCTTTTCAAAGGCTTTGTTTTGTGTGACAGTCCAAGAACCTGTGCTGCCGCGGGAGGACATGGAGCTTGATGCCATGCAAGTTCAATCTAGCTAGAAAATAGAAGAAAGAAGTTTTGATGAAGGCCAGGAAATGGAGGGAATAATGAGCAAATAGGAGTACTGCTAGAAAGATGGAAAGAGCTTAGTAAACTGAGGTCAAGGGCTTATTTGTGCAAAGAGGTGGCACTAGTGCTTGTGTTTTATAAGCTGCAGGATGGGTGGGGTCATGCCAGTTGGCCTATAGAACTTGCAAGTAGTTGAAGAATTTTAGTGATTTGTCCACTTAGGAACCACAGGAAAAGCAAGACAATGAATAATAACAATAACAGTGACAGTGTGGGGAGAAGAAGAATCAGTATCTCCAAGGTCCTTCCATTTCTTCCTTTAAGATGAAAAACTATATTCGCTCTATTTTTATTTTATTTTTCTTTACGTCAATGTCATATCGGATAGATTTTCTTTTCTTCATTGGCACCATACTAATTGGAATGCCTGGGTTTCTGTTCCAAAGCAATATACAGTCGAAGCTACTAGTCTATACTCCTGTTGTACGTACAATTACTAGGATAGTGTATAATGCACTGTGTTTTAGAATATATATATATATATATATATATATATATATATATATATATAGCCAATGGATATTTTATTTATAGCCAATAATTGCATTTTACTATACGTTCACAGCATCGCCGAATTAGATATAAACTACAAATTGGTGGAAAAAGTATAAACTGCTTCTAAGTTATTCCTATGAATATTAAAGTTGATTATCCTAGTTTAGTTTTGTCATTAATGGGCAAAGTTTAAGATGCAGTAATTTTCGGTTTCAAATGGTTGGTTTACGGGGATTGCGGATTGCCTTAGAAAGTAAAATCTTGCTAATTTGGCGGAACTATGTAGTTTTGCCTTAAAACATAAGCATCCCTTCTTAGGAAGAAAACCTATGTCAGTCTACTCATTCCACCACCCCCACCCTCCCTTTCTCTCTTCCCTACGATTTGAACTCTGAAGGATTATATTTAGATTCAGTCAGGTCATGCATCATTAAACTTATCCCCTGCAGTCTAGGTTCCTGTTTGGAACGACCTAAAAGGTATAGTTTATCCTTAAAAACAGGCATGTCCAAATCCACTGCATTGTCACAAGCATTCTGGTCTTTTTTTTTTTTTTTGGTCAGCAAGCATTCTGGTCTTGATCGACACAATCAAATCTTTACTCTTATGAGTTCTAGAAGGAGAAGCCGAAGTGACTTGCTGGTAGTGTAACATTTGGGATCACCAATATCAACTACATCAAATGGTCTATATTCCGCCACATTAGTTAATAACGTTTACATGCATTTGGTTTTATTGATGAAGTACATATATTATAAAGGGAAAATGTTATGGTGGCAAAGAAAAAACAATAAAGAAAAATTAAAAATAAAGTGGGAAGTTTTTGTAAGTTATTTTTCTATACAAAATTATTATTTTTTGCTAAGAATTATGGTAACAAAAATTTACTATTATAAACTAATCTTCTAAACTAATGAAAGTACATTGACTTTTTGTACGAGAGACTTGTGGAATCGCACGGCACATGATCCCATAATAACAACATAGTATGGATGGTCTTTCAAGACTGAGTAATAGAGATTATCCTGTTCTGCGATTGATTAATAGAGATCGTCCTGTTCTGTGTACATGCTTGCGTACTTCGTCCTGAACAACAGTCCAAAGTCTATAGCTGGCCAGATGAGATGAGCCCCGTACAATGATTGTGTTCCGTTGGAGTCTGGTAGGTCTCTAATCTGAGAACTCTAAGAAAACATCAACACGTTTCTTGGACACAGGAATCTGGACCCAGTCCCGGATCTTGATGTCTATTTGCCATCTATTGATAATCCACCACCTGCTAATAAGGCTCGTTCATGTTCTTGTAAGAAGCTTGGAATCTTATATTAGTAAACAAGTCATACGAATCACTATTAGCTGCTGAAAAACGTGCTAGTGGTGTGCTTCAAACTTAGAATTGGCCGGTTTCCTCTTTTCTGAACTGTTATTTACCTTAAAATTATAAAAAAAAAAAAAAAAAAGCACCCGTTTTGGTCGTCGTCTTTGAGCTGAAAGAGTCTTCTCTCCCATCTATGAAGAACATCGGATCTGATCTTGCCGTACTGGTCTGAAATTAGACGTCAAATCTTAAGATTTCCTGACCAACTGATAGTTTATTGAACGCTGCACACATTTAGATCTTTGTGACATTCTTGCAACGCCTTTTATTGAATGTATCTAAAGGGATATAAAGCGTAACTATTTGCACTTTATTACGGTTTCTTTTTATATACTTACAATTCTCACGCGAAATTTTTAATTGCGAGCCCAATGTTTTCTAGTCTTATACTTGTGTTTTAATTAATCTTGTCAGGGTTCTAGTCGATGAAAATTAGAAAATACATGCACTTTTCTATAAATTAATCTGAAAACTTTCATATAGTTTGTTCATAATGAAATTGTAGTGTACAGAGTACAAATTACTTAAACTATGGAGGTGCAAGTCACAATTAGCCTATCTTTGAAGTTTACTTGCTCTTCCCCCGTCATGAATACTTCACAAGTGTTTTACATCAAGATTGGGTAACAATTGTCCATTCCATAGAAAAAAAAGTGAGCCAACAAAGTTTGGAAATAAAAAAAAAAAATTAGCACTATTTTAACTGAATGATCGAATTACATCCATTACTTAGCTGTTGGCATCGAATATAATTGCTGTTTAATAAATAAAAATTACAATCTTGGATAATAATAAAACACCAATAAAGCAGAGTATGATGAGAAAGAACTAAAAGTAACCTCCAGCGTGCTTTATCTTAATAGGGAATGCTAGTTGAGTTGAATCACCTTGCCATGTTGGTCGGTTTGAGATTTGGTTCCACTGACAAATTTTTTGGCTTATTCCTTTTTTTCTGTTTTTGAGAAAAATGTTACCGAAAGAAAAAAGAGAGGCAAACACGGCAAATAGGAATCCTGAATAAAGGGTAAACGAAATTTAGGAATCTTGAAAGGAAATCAAATTTGTGCACTCCCATGATCATGGGATTTACTACAAACTCAACTACTTCTTGTAAAACTTTAGATAGGTTCGAAAAAGTATGCATAAAAAAATGAAATGCATCGTTAAGTAAAAAGCATCATCATCCTAGGAGAAGAAAATCTCAATACCGACATAAATAGTATTATTTTGGGCTATGGTGGGATTGGGGATACACGTTGCAGGATTTTTGTGTTGTGCGTTCCCTGACATATAGTGGTCGTGTCGCTGACCTGTTAATAATGCTTAGTACTCAAAACACATTTAGGAAATAATAATTCACTGATTCTGATCACCTGTTATTTTTCTCTTAGTTAAACTTTAAAAGGTAATTAATTTTGCAATAATACTTGGTTGCAACTTGAAACTGAACGGTCGAAAATGAACCTATGATGTAGTTTGATTGAGGAAGTTGGTTGGTGCTTGATGACCTATGTATCTGGTCTGACATGGTCTACATTTTTGGCATTGTTCTGTTTGATGATGCAATAGACAAACAAGAAATGATGGGGGAAATCCATGGCAGCTGATTTGAGGTAAAAGGTAATTGATGGGCAACCAAATCAGTACTAAAATAATTGAGCCATTTTGTTTTCTCTGCGAGTTTCGGCCGCAATACCAAGCATCCACTTGGTCCAGTTGGCTTTGATTTACCCTACCCTTTCAGTCTGATTCTTGGAATGAAATCTCCACAAGAGATCGTGTTTTACAACTTAGCTGATCATGAGAGGAAAAAGGGGTTTTTACCCATTTGTTTTTCCCTTTTTCTCCTTCATCAATCTCTCTTACTTAGGATGTGGTGTTTGGGAAGTCCAACAAGTACTATTGGTAACCATGCATGGCGAATTTATGCTAATCTTTTTGTCACTCCCAGAAACAGATGATCTTGCTTCTCATCTGTACTATTGTATTTTAGAAATGTTCTTACTTCGTATACTTGCTTTCACTTTGACAACTTTCTTTAAGTCTTTAACGGGTTAAAAGAATATGCTATAAATTGAAAGAACCAAATCACTTCACATGCTACTGTAGTAATATTAGAATTTTTTTTAGATAAATGTATTTGTGAGATGAAAATTTGATTGAAAAATGTGTTTGAAATTTTTAAAAATAAAATATTTCTAAAAAATAAAACCAAACAAACTGAGCCATACTTGTAAAAAATGTTGGTCCTTAGCGTGCATTTTAATAATATTGGAAGAATGAAAGTAGTAGGTCCTCCAACAATCTCAGTTCTACAAAGTAAGTCTGAATGATTAAACTTTTCAAAAATTTTGTGTTTGAAAAATATTCATTTCCAGAACACATTAAAAGATATCTTTTCCAAAATTAAAAAAAAAAAAAAAAAAAACGAAAACATACTTTACATTCGATTTAAATGAGGCCAAACGTGTACAATCATTAAAGAAAGGAAAATATGAGTACGAGGGACCAGAAAGCCTATCCTACGGCATCAGCAAACCATCTACACAATCTGTTTTTCTCCACAATTGAGGAGATAAGATGCTAGACGGGGGAGTAGAGCACATTTAATTGGCAGAGGATAAAAAATATCTGGTCTTCTTGCAGACACATTAGATATGGGATCTGATTTCTTAGTCCATACAACACCAATCACCAAACCAAAAAAAACCTTTAAACCCCAAGTGGGTCAGAATCTAGCCCACTATGCCTATTCCCATGGGCCTACCTATGTTGCCAAAATCTTTCAACGTACCATAAAAACTCCATTCCCAATGGTTCTGTCTACTCCTATACTTGTCCACGAAAAACGATAGTTTGAATTGGAACTGATGGCATGATAGGGTAAATGTAATGGTTCTTTGGAATTCCAAAACCAGAGGGAAAAAGGCGTGGTGATTGCCTATTAGTGATAATGGTGGCTGCCTCTGCTTTCCAGCATATATCCCTACAATACTACGGTTATGGAATTTAGGCTTGTGGCATGACTTAAATCGCATGTAATTTTCCTCCTTGAAGATGTGCCTGTCGATAAGGAATTTTAGAAAATGAACCTACGCTGAATAGACTTTTTAAAGATGTAGTTTTTTCCAACTTCAGATGAGCATTAGTTTAATCAAATATACGTTTGAGAATCATATAAAATTTATACAAAAACAAACACACAAAAGTGCTTGAAAGCTAACGAGTTAATCAAGTTCTGGTCCAACTTGTAACTTGCAAGAATTTGTTCAAGTTCTCTATCCCTCTTTCTCTATGTACAAATGCATGAATTCAAAGCACCCTGACAAAGCCTTTTTAAGTGAATTGCGACTTGCAATTGATCGCTAAAAGATTTCTAGCTAGATTTTTAGCCAGAGGAGATGTTGCCATACTTCATTTCCATGTCCCTTTCAATTTTGTTAGAAAGTTAATGTCTTCTTATATCACCAAGAACAAATACTACCGTTAGTAGAAAAGTCCAACATTTCTCAGACTAATGTCCTTGTTAAGAATTCGACCCTCAACCACACGTATATATAAGTAACCACCTCATCCAATATTCATCACCAGTGAAAAATTTTCTAATATATCGTCTAATTGAAAAGATTCTAATCTGATCTTTTGTTATTTGTCACTTGTCTGAAATTCCACCCGACCAAATCACAATGATTGCTGGGTGACAAGGGAGGACCAAACTCAATGAACATCAACCCCCACAATTGAAAGTTTCAAATAATTCCAACAAGAAAAGAATACTTCCTCGTTAAAAAAAAGAAAAAAAAAATTTATGCATCAACTCAATAGATGAAAGTCATTGCTTCAATAAAGCATGGCAGAAAAACTTGCTACCTAGCAAAATTTGGAAATATAGAACTTTAATGGCCCCAATAAACAAGTTGCCCCGGTTATATTCATCTTATCCAAGCCACTTGATGGTCGGCATTAGCTGATGATTGCCTGAAAATAACATCTTCTTTCTTTTTCACTTTTATTTTTTTAATTTTTTCAACTTTCTAGGAATCTGTACGCACAAAAGGGAATTTTTTTTTTCTTTTGTAAAAAATTAGAAAAGTCTTCGTGCAGATATTTATTTTGGAATCTTATCATGGAAAGAGAGAGAGTATTACCTCAAAATCTAAATGAGCAAACGGAGGGACAGCAATATCGGGGGGGTGGTCCGTCCCACAAGTTGGACAAGAAACATGTTACCTTGGACTCCTTAATTCATGGTCCAGAAATCAATTACGGCCTACGAGGAAAATGAGGAGGATGGCCGCCGACGTCTCCGGACTTTTGGTCCGTGGACTACGGTGAGCCGCATAGAGAAAACTTAATATCAGGAAGAGGGATCCCACCTTTTTCTTTTGTGTGTTTTTTTTTTTTAATTTTTCTTTTTCCTTTGAAAGATCACAGAATTTGAAGCTAATAAAACTAAGATCACAGAATTTGAAGCTAACAAAACCATAGTTGCTTAACTAAAAACACACAAATGTTCACTCGTGTTTTTTGTCTGTGTTGATTCTTGCTCTAGAGAAGTAGCCATAGGCTTCCTTTTCTCGATCGTTTTGTGTATAAAATAATTACTAAACTTCTAAAATGATATTCTTTTTTCTTGTTGTTCTATTCTTTGGTACAAAAAAAGAGTACAAACAGTACAAAAGAGGAAGCAAGAAGGAAAAATTAGAGAGCTTAAGAGTCAGTTGGGTTTCTCATTCTCATGATACTACACCGAATGTCCTTACCAATTTGAATCTCTTTGGAAAGGTTGGTCGTGGGAGGTTTTTCCAATTTTTTAATTCCCCAACAACCACCCAAACTTTGGGTCAGCTCAAATTTGTGAGCCGGGCCATGTATTGGTCAGGCCCAATTGTCTTGGTCAATCGGCAGGAATCCTACATGGATCTGAGCCCACTACAATGTCTGACATATTGGCCTAGCCCTCGGCCATTACACAATTGTGCTCCAGGACTTTTCTGGCATGGGCTCGTCCAATACACAACAAACGACTTGACCCAGATCTATTTCTTATATGGGGGTTGGGGGGTAAATTGTCAAGTTCAATGTATAAGGCGGTTAGTCCTCAATCCGCATAGCCATAGATAAGGTTCAACCATTAGAGAGATGGTAATCAAGCGCAATTGTCAGCACGTTCTGTTTTTTTGTGTAATTTTTTAACCTTTTGTAACAGTAGATTCACCAAAAGTTTTAAAGAAAAAAATAATTCTTTTAGCAACACATGTTTTATTGAAAACGTTAAATGCTAATTTAATTGTTACTTGCTGAGGAAGAAAACAGAAAAATTAAGAGAGTAAACGGGAGTAGGAGGGGCACATGTGAATTCTGCAAGAGAAGGAATCCAGCTGTTGTGCGAAGGCGAAGGAAGAAGAAAGAGAAAAGTAAAAAAGGTGAGGAGAGGATAGGATAGATAATATTTGAGATTGGAGAGCATTTTTACGTCACAAAGCAGTCAAGGTGGACCAAAAAGGGCAACATGCGATGCTGGAAGTGATACCAATTGTGACTTTACAGCTAATAACTCCAACCAAAATTTGATGGAGAAGAGTGATTTTGTTTAGAAGAGGAACGGAAGGAAAACAGATGTACCATTTCTTTTCTTTACTTGAACGACGGCAACGAAGGATAAACAACATGTAACTTTACAGCTAATAACTCCAACCAAAATTTGATGGAGAAGAGTGATTTTGTTTAGAAGAGGAACGGAAGGAAAACAGATGTACCATTTCTTTTCTTTACTTGAACGACGGCAACGAAGGATAAACAACATGTAACTTTACAGCTAATAACTCCAACCAAAATTTGATGGAGAAGAGTGATTTTGTTTAGAAGAGGAACGGAAGGAAAACAGATGTACCATTTCTTTTCTTTACTTGAACGACGGCAACGAAGGATAAACATGTAACTTTACAGCTAATAACTCCAACCAAAATTTGATGGAGAAGAGTGATTTTGTTTAGAAGAGGAACGTAAGGAATACAGATGTACCATTTCTTTTCTTTACTTGAACGACGGCAACGAAGGATAAACAACATGAACACACCGATGGATGAGAATTCCAGCTTGGTTACAAGTGCAAGATAATGGGACACAACCCGCGATTAAAACTTTAAAGCTTACGGTTCCTGGTCTTTCATCCTAATAAAAAAATTTTCAAGCAGACACTCGTAATTTCTTTAGTTGTATAACTGACAAAAAGTAATTAGCCAATTTTTTTTTTTTTTTTACGTTAGAACTACCAGTAAAAGTAACAATGAGAGCTCAAGTGAACATTTTATAGGGGAGTTTAAAATTGAACTTGATTGTTTTTTTAACAGCCAACCCATTTACACATATGATTGAACGCCCTTTCCTCTTTTATAATCAAAATTATGAAGGAAAAATATCCCATTTGGTGGCACCCACAAACAATTGACCCCCCAAAGTTTTCTCAACAAAAGTGCATGATTAAAGGCATCATATATGCCGACAGATCCATCTGATAATTAACAATAACAATATACCATCTGATACGATCATGCAAATCTGACAATAAACATTAATAATATGCTTACTTATAATGCAAATGGATACAGACAACGTATGGCATCACGTGAGTAATTAAAACCGCCCGTTGGATTAAAACCAATTGTATATCACCAAATAATTTAACCAAATAATTGTCCAACCAACCAACCCGTATATTACCAACTAATTTAACATCGAGTGAGATTAAAACTAATGTAATCGTATATCACCAAATAATTCAACATGAGTGCCTGGAGGGGATTGCATAATAACAAAAGATCCATATATGCTACAATCTAATCAAAGAGACAAATCATCGTAATTCTGAATCTTGATTTACTTCATTCCATGGAAATCTGTAAATTTCGATTGTTCTTTTTTCTTACAAGGAGAGGACAGTAAAAGTAACAATCATTAACCAACGAACCAGCGGTCAAAAACGACGGACGGTTACAAAGCAACTTTCTACCATAACAAACTTCAGCACATCACAGTTGTTAAATAAAAAACAAAAACAATAACTCTAAAATGACGAAAAACTCCCCGAAACAAATCCACTCAAAACTCTTTAAAATTCTCATAAACTTAATTCCTCCAGTTTGCGTCGGAACCACCGCCTCCCCTGGAGTAACGGGACCCACCACCGCCGTATCCACGGTCACCACCTCCATAACCACCCTCACGACGGCCACCTCCGTAGCCTCCTCCACCCTCGCGACGGCCTCCCCCGTAGCCGCCGCCTCCATAGCCGCCGCCGCCTCCGTAGCCATCACGCCGTGGACCGCGGAATCCACCTCCGCCGCCGCCTCCGCCGCGGGACTGAGCCTCGTTGACAGTGATGTTACGGCCGTCGAGATTCTGGCCGTTCATTCCCTCAATCGCATCTCTCATGGATTGCTCATCCTTGAAGGTAACAAACCCAAATCCTCTGGATCTCCCAGTCTCCCGATCATTGATTATCTGTAAAACAAATCAACCACCAAAAAAGAGGAAAACAAATCAGATCTGATCGTAGATCCCACGATTAATAATTAGATCTGAAGAAATGGAAACAGATAAAAAGAAAAAAAAAAGACAAACGATCGATCTGCGTCTCTTTAGGGGATAAAAAGAGGAAGACAGAACGTACCGTTGAAAGGGTATTTTTGAATAATAGTAACACAAATAGTAACAGAGATTCGAGAACAAGAGTAACAGAGTAACATAGTAACAGTAGGAGGAGAAGATCTAAGAGTCAGCAAAGCCGAATCGGGTCGGATCCGATCTCTGCGACCACAAACAGACCTTCGATTCGAGGATTTCGCCGAACTGAGAGAAAGCTTCGCTGAGGGTTTCGTCGGTGGTGGCCCAGGCCAATCCACCGACGAAGCATCGGTACTCAACATCTGAGGCAGCCATTTTTTTGAATTATTATTATTCTTTTCTTTTTCTGAAGAAGCAGGAGAGGGGGTAAAAGAGACAAAACACGCCTCAGGAAAACCAGAGGTATAAATAAAGCTATGAAAGAGTTGGGGATGAGAATGCGTGGAATATATAGGCGGCAGAAGAGGGTTGGAGAAAACTGTGGTTGGTTGGTTTAGGGTTAAGACTGTGCGCGCCGCGCGGTGGTTTTACTCTTTTCTATTGCAACTCTGGTTAGAAGGAAGGATTGAGAGAGATTGTGGGTCGGGTCGGCAGCGGATCCAAGCATTCATTCATTTGGATTGCCAAAATTGAGAAAATAAATCCTTTTTTTTTTTTTTTTAACCTGCTGGTTTCTGAAATTGATCTAAACTAAACGTTTATATATGAAATGGCATTCAATCAATCAAACACACTGAAAAATTATTTGTTTTTTCTTAGAATACACGAAACATGCAAAAAGTGGTGACAAATTTATCACGCATGGACATTTTCATGCACAAGCAAGGTCGTCTACATGCATACGTTTTATATTTAGTTATTTCTAACTTCTAATCATAGACCAATTTTTTTTATAGCCAAAATTCAATCCCACTCGGAAGGAATGCTGGCTTGAAACTCGAGTAGTCACTCTACTCGCTAATGACTAGCACTCATAAAAGAAAAATGTGCAATTGGTGATCCTCTTGTCAGATTACTCCAATCAGATTATAACAAGGGACTTTATTTGTTAGTTATTGTTTTTTAAAAATATATTTTTTAGAAATTTTATGTATATTTTTTAATTATCTTTTTATCTCATATATATATTTATTAAGAAAAATCTTTAAAATAATTATAGTAATATTTTCTTAAAAATACTCTAAAAAATACTCATGCTAGCGTAGCCAATAATATAGAAATAATGAGAAAATGGTTTTTCTAATTTGCTCCCATCACTAACTTAACTTGTTTGACTAACCAGAGTTAACAGGATGTGGTTTGCAAAAGATATTTTAAGTGGAGCCCACGGTCACGTGAAGCACCGCTTTTGATTGCAAATGATGACATAAAAGAAGGAAAAGGATATGGATCTTTACTCAGGATCGTCGGGTGCTGACATAAGAAATGATGACATAAAATAAAATATCTACTACCAACCGGAAAAGTACATGTGCATTGCCACGTGATGTATTAGAACCAATAATTTATCGTCATGTGATAATGGTGGTGTATTAGAACTAATAATTTATCGTCATGTGATAATGGTGAGTTATACCTTGTATTATTTGGCGATGTGTGATTAGTACACCACGTGGCGCGCGTGGTGCACACATTTCTCACTCCTACCGACCTCCTATTTTCTTTTTTAACTTTTTAGAGGAAAGGTATGTACGACTAGGAGGCTCAATTGACTGATAGATCCAACTAAATGTGACAAAATTACATCTTCATGACCATGGCCTGATACATCAATGGGCTTGGGCCTTTTGGGCTCCTTGAAAGTTTACTAAGTCCAGCTTAAGTCTTTCAAATGCCAAAGCTCTGAGAGAAGTGTTGAATTTGATATTACTCCTCCTCTAGCTTGCCATAAATTTGTAACTCCTCAAAAAAAAATTTTTTTTTTTCAAGACAATTTTGACGAGGCCCAAATCATCCCTTCCCTTTTTGAATAATTATGTTCAAAAGATAACATAAAACAAAATTTGAGCTTATATATTGGATGCTGAAGATTGATCTAAATGGATAGCTTGCTCCATGAAGCGCATTTAAAGAAAAGATATAGTTCCCTTTTCTTTCTTTTTTTCCCCTATTTTTTGTGTTTGGAAATGGTAAGTTAGCCTTCATCGATGATAATTGATAAATCTTGTTGTGATTTTATGGGTGCGAAATCTTGGAAACAATAAGGTTTGGGTTGGAAGCCAAAGAAAGTCTAGATGCTAGCATCAGCCCTATTGGGTTTAGGGAAGTAAAAGTCAAGATGCTTGCACCAGCCCTATTGGGTTTAGGGAAGGAGCTTCTAAGCCCACTTCGCAGACTCTCGGGCCTGCTCCAGAGAAGACAATGCATGATGGAAAATTAGTCGCACATGTCGCTGCTGTATGGGCTAGTCTGGTCCGGCGGGGAAAACCATTCGATCAGTACATCCTAGGATTTAGCGCACACGCAGGATTCCATTACCGTGGAAAATCTTTTTCTTTGTTTTCAATCTCTTGGCCGAGACAATTCAGTTCAGCTATATTTTCCACTGATTCAGTTTTTCCTTTTTGGCTAAAATTTCGAACTGTTTCACCTACTAACTAATACAACGTTTTTTCAAGATTATAGCACTTCATACTACTACAGCTAGCTCGGAGAAATAGTCAAATAAGTCTCAATAAAAAATTAATAAAAATACAATACGAATGCAGCGAAACAGTGAAAAGCAGTGCACCAACGTTCGAATTTTAGGTTCATCACGGCCGTAGTCAACAAAAACTGAAATTGCATCATCTAGCATGTGCTAGGAATTTTATTCTTTATTTTATTTTGCTTCTCGTCATCAGATTTTAAAATACTGTCAAAATTTATGCTTGTAAGGAATCTCAAAACTAATTCTACAATAGTAATCCCTTGGAATCAGTCAAAAAATTCCTCAACAAAACAATTTTCTTTTTCTTTTTTTCCTCCCCCGTGTCCGGTCATTTATACCCAAAATGCAAAGCAGAACCAATCATCTAAAAAAAAAAAAAAGGTTTTGTTGTGCTAGTATTGACTTTTCCTTATTATCTCATATATTTTGTTAAATATCACTTCAATCTGATGGATAAAATATCTAATATATTAGCGTTCGTGAGCTGATCATCGTGGAATAGAAGCATTCTTGCAATGCATTATTAACTTACCTCTGCCTTGCTGACCGTTGAGGCTCAGTATCAGCTTCTTTTGAAATGTTGCTCATTTCATTTGTTATTCTTAGATCAGGCCACCATATGATTAGTCAAATACGGAAGTTCCCGATCTCTTTCATATTTATGTGTGCCGTTGACTAATCGTTTTGGAAAGTATTTGCCAATCTGTTCAACTTCACTCTTTTTTTTTTTTTAAGTGTTATATCATCATGCCAGGGCTAATTATATTCGAACCCTTGAGTTATGGCCAAATCCTCTGCAGACCATCATGGTTTTTCTATGGAATAAAATATGGTGCAAGATTCATGTTCCTTAATTCCTATGGTTTTAAATTACTTATGACTCAGTTTTGTCGAACCTTGTATTTTTCATTCGTGGCTGTGATAAATCAATGTGTAATTTTGAAGTCAATGGAGTTATATGTAGCGGTATTTGTTAAATCTTAGGGGTCTAACTGCAATATGACGAATTCTCAGGATCCCATTGTAATGATTCCATGGCGTTATCGTTGGTCGGCGTGAACCACTATTTCGTCAAATTCTTGCCCCATTTGAACTCCGCCGCCCTCACCCCATTAAAAAGACAAGAACAAAACCAATAATCCCGTATGGAGAGGAAGAAGCCTTCACGATTGCTGCACGCAATGGCGTTTGGTATGGTCTCCATCAGTTATTGCTTATTTTAGAATTAAAAAGAGTAGTACACACCGGAGTGCTTTTTCACATTTGAATTTAATCCTCCAAGAAAATTCATACTTGTCCTAACATTGAAGTTGACGTGTGATTAATTTATAGCATGATATGAAGATTGACGTCTGATGTTCCTTGAGTTGAATTGGTATCATTTTCAAACTGTCATCATACCTTGTATTCTTGGAAACAATTACCTTAAGGGACATTTATGCAATACATATTCAATCTATAATACTCACCCTACACAGCACTCTCCGAGTGGAATGGAATTTTATCCAATAAAAGTTGTTATCCACGCCAAAAAAGAAAAGCATTTGCCACAAAATTTGGATTTTTGACTTTGAACATTAGTATTCCACGTCCTTTGATTTTTATTCCCCAATTCCGTCTAAATAATGCCTTCTCGTGTATCTGCCTACAAATTTAGTTGATAGTTTTGGAATATAGATATTGTCCAAAGTCTTGAATTCAATGAACTTATAATTAATTTGTGTTGAAATGAATTTGTGCTTTGGTTACAAATTGACCAACCTCCTCCGCATACGTTCTCATTAATTGCAAATTACTTCTCCTTTTTGTGTTGCTTTTCCAAAACAATAACAAACGAAGCATAAAATGTTAGTCATAACCAGTTGATAGTTGTTTAACTCGGATATCATGGTCACTTTGACTGTTAATTATTCGTGAAAGGGCTTATTTATGTTTGAAGCAAAAGCACCGTAGCCTTTAAGATTAATAACATTGATTTCTAAAAACATATTATGCCTCCGTTGCCGTTATTTGTCTTGTTAAAAAACAAGCTAGATATAGCTTCTTCCCATTTCATCGAAACAAGAGCAAAAGGGATAAAAAAATGTCTTGGTTTACTATTATTTTAGTTTTCTGATTTTATTTAAAAGGATTGACTTCATACGTGAACAACTTTTAAATAGGTGCACGATTTGTTTCTACCATAACTAAAAAGGAATAATAATTTAATTACAATGAAAAACTATTTTCTTTTTCCTTAATCAAAATGTTCGTAGTAACTTCAAGAACTTTACTTGTCAAACTATTTGACAATGTTTCATCTCAATTCGTTGAGAATGATGATGAATAATAGAACATGAAGCGGGAGAGGAATTTCAACGTCGCAGAGCTATTACTTGGTACAAATCGCAGTCCAGATAGGAAGTTGAAAGAACTGAATGATAAAAATTAAAAATTATTTGAGAAGTTAAAATGTGATAAGGTCCCATAATAAATTGCCTTTATAATTTATAAATATAATTTTTACCTTTGCTGAACTATTCTTGGAGTACTGTTAATTGTCGGCAACAATTGATACCGTTGAGGCCCAGATCCCAAACGTTGCGAAGTTGGTATGTAGTAGGTTGCTCGATGCCTTTTCAAAAGCTCAAGGAAGAAATGAAAAGAAAGAATTAGAAGAATCCAATATCAGAGATGCATATTTGTTGGGGCCTGTGCAAGTACATTTTCTGGATTATTTACTACTTGTGCTACGTGCGACCACACACTCTCTTTACATACTAATCATTATAGTATTGAAGACCACATGATGATAATTGAGATTTTATTAATGTTTCTGCCATCTAATAAGAACACTAATCATAGATCTAACACTAACAGTTCATGTTACCACACTACTCTGTCCCCCTTCTTCTTCTTCAATTTATAAATGAAACAAGATTGATTTATATCATGGAAACTAACATTGTGATTAGCAACCTTTAGAGTGAAAATTGAATCTCATGGTATTATGAGTGGTGACAACTTTTGTTGCCCCTCGTTGCAGCTTAGCATGCACGTGTTCGACTGCCCCGGATGGGATCCAACTTTGTTAGCAAACATTTACCGACTTTATGCGAGGAAATCAGTAGAAAAATCAGTGAAGTAGTAGCAGTGCTCAGAACTCAGAATTTGATCCGTGCCAGAGCATGCATAATCCCCCGGATGTGTTAAAGCAATAGAGAACTAATTACTGATAAGTAGTTAACGTGTGACACAAGTTTTATCTTGTCGATGCTTGTATGGCATGCTGAATCGATCTGATGTACAAATGTGCAAATATTTATAAAATGTGTGTGTGTGTGTGTGTGTGTGTGTTTTGGGAAAATTTACCACTTAGTTTGAACCATTCAAATCTTTAATTAATAGCCTAGCTAGCTACCAATGGTTTTATTTTGCTTCCATTATCTGATTAAAAAAAATAAAGAAGAGCGCTAGCTAATTATAACTGCAACATCTTGAATAATGAGTTTTGAATGCTTAGAAGAAAGTCTAATAATTAAGATGAATCTGCTAAATCCTTCCTTAATTACATCTGGCATAATTGTTGAACTTACAAGTGATAATGAGTACCAATAATGCTAGTGCTGTTGCTGTCCATTGTCGCTGTTGGCTGTTGTTGGCAGCCACCTGAGGCTGAAAACTGGTCCACCTAAAATCCTAATCTAGCCAAAATGAAAAGAAACAAGAGTTGACCCAGAGTTAGTGTTTGACTCCATAATCACGTAGTATCTTTTGTCTGCACTCTCCTCCATAAAAGAAGGTTCAGAAATTTGCAAAAATTGCATTTACTCCTCCAGACAAAACAACACACCCCAGTTTTCATTTTCCCCCCACCGAACGAGAAAGAAAGGCCGCAACCGCAATGCAGTGGACCACGCCTGTTCGTGACTTGTTCCTGGCAATGCTAAATATAACAAACAATATGCTGTTGTTGGATTGTTTGTCCTAATTTTGTTGAATGAATCCTATTTACTCTGCACTGCACATGCATTAAATGACATCTTATTTCTTCTTCTTTTTCTTCTTTTTTTTTTCCCATTAATTTGTGATTCAACAAATGGTTGATGGAAGATTGGTGATTAATTTTGTTTTGTCTCTTTTGACAATGTTTGTGTCGTTTTTTCATCCTTTTTTTTTTCCAATGTTTTTGCTATTCCTCGTTATTTCCTTAACATGTGATTATGAAAACCTTAAGGATGTTTAGGTTGAATGAGAATTAATAACATTTTTATAATAATTAGATGCATATTCGTGCAAGGTACATAAAAAAAAAAAGATAAACCATTCCTACAAAAACCTCGTTAAAAAAATGAAAATTGAAAATGAAGAAAATCATTGACATCTATATATATATATATGCAAAATTATGTGTCTAAAACCTGCGTTAATGTTAAAGTTGTTACTCCATCACTTAATTTACCCTTATTTCCTATTTTTAAAAAAATTCTAGAAACCTAAGTAACAATCACTCAAGAGCAGGCAAACGTAATTATGAGATGAGTAGTTAGCTGTACATTAGGAGAACCTTATTATTATTATTATTATTATTATTTTGTTGAAAATATACATTAGGAGAATCTTGAAGTTATGGGGCAAAAATCAGGAGTTTAATTCAATTTAAGAATGAGATAAATACTTGAAAGAATATGTATACACATTTTTTTTACTCAAGCACGTCAAAAGATTAACTCTATATTATTACCAATAAGAGCATAAGAGATGTTCCAGTTTAATTTCAGATAAATAAAAAGAGAGATGATTTGTACTCTCCAATTTTTATCTTTAAACTGAAAATCTTTATTATTTGAGCTAACTATTTCGTACGAAATTTTAAATTATTACAACTCATGGTAGAGTGGAGTATATAAATGATTACGCATATAAAAGTAGATTGAGACGTAGAAGATAAAACCTACTTTTGTATGCAGAAGGCAGGTAGACATTAGCGTTATCACAATTTGAGTGTTCATTATAGCTTTAAAAATGTAATCCTGTAATGATTATCACAATCATTTCGTTGTTACCGAATAAAAAATGTATCCGTTGATTAACGAGGAGGGATCCAAAGAAACACTTGAAATATGCCTAGGACTAGAAAATTCTTAAATGGACTCGATACACGGCTTCACCTGTAGACTTTGTAATTTAAAATAAAATTATGTAAGTATTTGTATATCACTTTTTTATATCAACATGTATTATTATACTTATATGACACTATTTTATATTACAAAATCCGCATATAAAATCACAAACCCGATCCACTTAAGAATCTCTCTCAATATGACTAATCATATCTTGGTCTTCTTTAACTCTTATTTTCCCTATTTAGAATTCTACAGGCTTTGGCAGGCAAATCAGTGAACAGAAAAATGATTTAATGGACGATAAGGAATAAGCATCAATTCAAAGAGAATCTAATGTTTGCCCTGCCGTTTTGTGGAAATTGTGTCTGACAAAAGCAGGTTAATTAATTTTCTGCCGTTTTGTGGAAATTGTGTCTGACAAAAGCAGGTTAATTAATTTTTCTTAATTTTTTCCCTCTTATAGATTGAAATTAATGGTCTCAAGTTCATGCACTGCTTATTTTTATCTAAGTTGCTAAATAACATTACACAATGCACACACACACACTGATTTTTTCAAAGAAATATTAGACAATTTCTTCATAAAAGGAATGTAAGATGGATAAAATTTCTTTCATTAAGATCCACCATATTCAACCTCCTCCATAATCATTTTCTCCAAATTTGTGATATTTTCTACCAAACAAACTTGAAAGTCATGGAAAAATGGAAAGTAGTTTTGTGATTGGCAGAGAATTCAACCACAACCACAACCCAAATCAGTGACTAGTTACTGAGTACTAACCACAAATAACCATTACTCCTATTTGTGTGTGTGTGTGTCTCCTTTGAGGATGCAGTTCAATGCACAGAGGGGGAAAATTTCAATGCACAGAGGGAAAAATTATATTGCATTGAACTGCATCGTTGTTGTGAGAGGAGGTCATTAAAATGTTGTAAACGGCAAGAAATTATTATCAATTGCTTTCCAGCTATCAACTTTTTATTTTATTTATGGTGTCTCTTTCTCTTTATTACCCAACTCGGCAGCAACCAACTACACACTACTACTATTCATACAATCACAGTCGCATTTTACACCATCACTCCTTTCCAAATCATTGAAAAATAAAATTTATGCATCCATACACGTAAAGATATTAATAAATACAACTATATAACAACTCTAATATAAATTAAGATTCACAATATTAAATTAAAACCCATAACAGCTTCAATCTTATATCTCAATATCTCCTCAATCTGCTCAGCAATGAAGAAAAATAAATCTCAAGAAAATCACATCTACTGCTATTTAAATGCACAGATTTTAGAGTGAGAAAATAAATACTAATATCAATTACTACAATTATTCAGTAGTGGTTTAGGATTAGCTGGATGAAGCGAAATTTTCGGGCTGGTCAACTCCCGAACGGAGTTGAGCCCACAACGGACCGGCAAAACCATAGTGACAGTGGTCCACAGTCAAATTCTGAGTTATACAGGTCCATGGCTAGGCAGGCAGGCAGAGCCATGGCTCGTGCCTTAAAGAAAAGAAAAAGGCACTTTCTTCAAGTCGTCGCCGGCGAAAGCAGTGGAAAAAGGCAAAACAAACCAAGCAACCAAAGCCAAACCAAACCAAACCGACTTATTATTCAGTCATTAAATTCAAGAAATGTCAGCGGCATGTTTGTTTCTTTTCCAAAAGTTTTTGTCTTTACATTAACTTTTCTTATAAGTTGGAAATAAAATTTTGAAACCCTTTTCCACCAATATTTTTGTTATAATGGAATTTTTTTAACAAATGACTAATGTGTACTTATTCATGACACGCAATTTACCATACAAATAGGCATCATCACATTTATTGTCTGCTTTTACATTTAAATACCTTTATAATATAACTTTACCATTCCAAAAAAATTAGTAATATCTAAAATTCATCTTAAGAGTGTCCATATTCATTGGACAAACAATTCTTTATTATTCTTATTTTGTGAATTAATAAAGAAGATTGACCATAATTGATGGGCTATATCTATACACGTAAGTAATATTCATACCATAACAAATTAGGCTAGTAGTGTTTAAAACCTTTTTACTCATCACCTATCTCCAAACAAATAAATAATTACCTAGTAAAATTTCATACACCTAATTAATTGAGTATTAGGTCTTTTCATTCATAAGATTATATCCCAGCCTACTACACTCATCCACCAAGCTAGTGAAAGCTCAGACATTTTTGCCTTTTTTAGTAGTCATAGTCCTAGTAATAGTTAACAAATTAGAAGCAATTCTCGGACATCTCATTTTGAGAGCGAGAGAGAGAGAGAGAGAGAGATGAACATTGCTGCTGTTGTTGCTGCTCAACAACAGCCTTGACCACAGGCCAGCCACCCTTGAAGTTTCTCCCTCTCTGTGCATAAAACTCAAATTACTGTTCACTTTGTCTTCCTCTTAAACCCCATTTTTTTAATTAGTGATGATAATCATTTCTCTCTCCTTTGGCCAACCGAAGAAACTGAAAGAAACAAAGAAAGAGTAGTAGTAGGTGTGCTCAGAGAGAGAGAGACAGGGGGGCGGGGGCAAAACAAAATAAAGGGTACAGAAAAAGAATTCAAGAAAAGCCCAGAAAATTAAGATTATTTTCGAGAATCAGATCAAGGGTTTCTGATTCATTCAACCTTATGATTCATAAAGGTAAGGCCTTTTTGGTTTTCTCCTTTCTTTTCTGGAAGGAACAGAAGGCCAATGTATAATCTTCCTCTGTATGTCAATAAATAATCCCAAAATTTTCTTGAATTTACAGGTGTACTTACTTTTGCAGTAGTTATACACTGATACAGAGAGAGATACAGTAGCATATATGTTTTTTATGAATGTGAGGATTTTTGGAGTTCAATGAAGGTTAAATGGAGATGGTGGATCGGCGGAGTAAGGTGGTTGTGGTCTGTTTTGTGTTTTTGTCCTTATTCTTTAACTTTACATTAGAGCAACAGTTGCAATTGTTGGGTTCCCGAGTTGAGAGATTAGCTTTACTTCAACTGAGATCTTCATTGGGTTTGAGAGCTAAAGAATGGCCTATTAAGGCTGATCCTTGTTTAGTCTGGGTTGGTATCCAATGCCAGGATGGCCGTGTTGTTGGGATCAATATCTCTGGGTTTAAGCGTACCCGTGTTGGAAGTCAAAACCCTCACTTTTCAGTTGATGCCCTCGAGAATTTCACCCTTCTGGCCTCCTTTAATGCATCCAATTTCGCACTTCCGGGCTCAATTCCTGATTGGTTTGGTTCAAGGTTTCCCTCTCTCCAAGTGCTTGATCTCAGGTCTTGTTCAATTACTGGCGCTATTCCTACAAGTTTTGGCAATTTGAGTAGCTTAACTAGTTTGTATTTATCTGACAATACTCTTACTGGGACAGTTCCATCAACTTTTAGTCAATTGTCCCGCCTTGAGGTTCTTGATCTTTCTCATAATTCTCTAACTGGTACCATTCCAGTGTCTTTTGTTGGTCTGAGAAATCTTTCTTTGCTTGATATGTCTTCAAACTACTTGACTGGGGGCATCCCTCCTGCTGTGGGAAATTTAGTCAGGTTGAAGTATTTGAATTTTTCTAGAAATAGTTTGTCTTCTTCGATACCCGCCCAACTCGGTGACCTTTCTAGTCTGGCTGACCTTGATCTTGGATCCAATTCTTTAGTTGGGCCAGTGCCCCTGGACTTGAGAGGATTAAGGAATCTTCAGAGACTGGATATTGGGAAAAATTTCCTCTCAGGGTCATTGCCTACAAATCTGTTTCCTCCTTTGAGTCAGTTGCAGTTTCTGGTGTTAAGTCATAATTCTTTTACTGGTGGTCTTCCTCATGTACTGTGGTCAATGCCTCAGTTGCAATTCCTGGATGCCTCCGGAAATAACTTCACCGGCATACTGCCCAATATTAGTTCAAATGCTAATGCTACAACTGTAGTGTTTAACCTCTCTCAGAATCTTTTCTATGGAAGTATTAGTTCTGTAATTATGAGGTTTAGTTTTACTGATCTGTCTGGTAATTACTTCCAAGGTAGGGTTCCAGGTTATGCCCAAAGCAATGTGTCTTTTATCGAAAATTGCCTTCAAAACGTGTCAAATCAAAGGAGCACAAGAGAATGTGCATCATTCTATGCAGAGAGGGGTCTTGTATTTGATAATTTTGGAGTGCCAAACACAACTCAAACTCCTGCTCAATCTAGCAAGAAGAGTCACAGAACTGTCATCATATTGGCAGCTGTTTTGGGAGGTGTCGGGCTTATTGCGCTTTTGGTGATTGTGCTTATACTGTTGATTGTATGCACCCGCAGGAGGGGTGCAACCAATCAAAGAAGCACTGGTGTTGGGCCTGTTCCTGCAGTTGCAAGCCCTTCACCTCCTGGAGCGTCTTTGAACTTTTCCAGTTTAGGTGATGCATTTACATATGAGCAGATTATCCAGGCCACAGGTGAATTTGGTGATGAGAATCTCATCAAACATGGCCATTCTGGTGATCTGTTCCGAGGTATTCTGGAAGGAGGAATTCCTGTGGTAATTAAAAGAATTGATTTTCGCTCAGTCAAGAAGGAAGCATGCATGTTGGAACTAGACTTTTTCAGCAAGGTTTCTCATACCAGATTGGTCCCTCTCTTGGGACATTGCTTGGAGAATGAAAATGAAAAGTTTCTGGTTTACAAATATATGCCAAATGGAGACTTGTCAAGTTCTTTATTCAGGAAAACCAATTCGGACGATGACAGTTTGCAATCACTTGATTGGATAACTAGACTGAAAATTGCTATAGGAGCTGCAGAGGGCCTGTCTTATTTGCATCATGAATGTTCACCACCCTTTGTTCACAGGTACTTCTACACTTGGTTATTGTTCTATCTGTTATTTTCAATTATTTAGTCTTTTGGCACTTTTATTATTTGGCAATGGTCTATCTTCAGATGTTGGACTGCATTTTGCTTGTTCAAGAAT
>JAMWEH010001963.1:0-27306 GCA_024721245.1 Mitragyna speciosa | reverse complement strand
GGAAATCTAGTTTTGGTAATTAGTAGTGTGGGATTTTTTTTATATGTTTTTTTTATGTTTCGTTTATTTTTCTTAAATATGAAATAATTTCAGGAATCTTATCTGTTTGAGGAACCGAATTGGGGCATGAGTATATTATTTAGGATTTTATATGTTCTATTTGATTTGATGCAAGATGAAATGGATCTTTATATTTTGACTTTCTTAGTTTTAAAGTGTTCATAAAAAAAGCCCTTAATTTTTTTTTCTTTTTCTTTTCTTTTCTTTTCTTCCAAGCCCATAACGTTTGTAAATTCCCCTAAATCTTGAATTCATTCCAATTAAGCCCTCAATTGCTTTAAATTGATCCTTTTTTTTCATAATATGTTTGATTTAGTTAGTTAGGTTAATTAATGTAGTTTAATTTAGGCATCAATTTGGAGATTTTTTTTATATTAAATATTTCGGTTCTAGCCTTTTTATTCTTGAGTACAGTTCCTGGACCCTAGGTGTTCTTATATTATGCAATCAAGTACTTAATTTCATGGAGTGACCTCCTAGATTTGGTTTTTTTTTTTCAATTAAGTTCCTCTTAATTACAGATTTCCCTCCTTCACTTGTTAAAATTCATGTTTTGTCCCCTTGACTTGCTAGAAACCTGCATCTACCTCAATTTGTTGAAATTCATTTTGTCATATTTTATATTTATGCTTTATTTCATTAAATAGTGGTACCTTAACTGCGTGTGTTCATTTTTTTAAGTATTGATACCGGGTCTTCAAGGAGGTATACCTATTTCACAATAATTTCTTTATGTGCTCTAATATGCTCCAATGTGATTTTATGTATTATTTTATTATTATTTGTTTATTTCTTATTTTATATACTTGTTGCGTATTTACATAGTTAATTTGTTTAAATTTTAAATTTTTAGTATTTTGAAAAATATAATATTTTGTATTTAGCTAGTCAATGTAATAGTTAGGTTATTTTTCTCATATTTCAGCAAAAATTGTGAATTAGATAGAAAATGTAATAGATAGGGCATTTTAATTTCCCCCCTTAAATTGTAAACCAAGCCCCCCGATGTAATAGTTAGGGTTTATTTGCCTTTTGCGTGTTTATGTGTTTATTTCTTTACCGCTTTCCTTAGGATTTTGCATCTAGATATCATGCTTATGTGTTATGTGCTCCTACTTGATTTTATATATCTTTATATGTTTAATTTGCTTTTAATTCATGCTTTACTATTTAAATTCATGTTTTATGTTATTCCGTCATCACACTAGTCCAACGCTAGTGGGATTTTCCTTAGAATGGGCTAGCCCAACGCTAGACCCTTAGGACATTTTAGTGTTAAGTGTATTCGTGTGCATTTTACATTTCACACACTTTAGTTTTCTTTCCATTCTGCATGATTTTTATTATTATTACTATTATTTATTTACTTATTTTAACGCATCTTCAAATGCATGGCATTTAGGTTGCATCTCACTTATAAATTAGGACATTTGCGTGATTCGACTAGAAATAGTCGCCTACTCACGTGGGAAGCGGTGGCGTACATGCCGTTCCCCCCTTCGTGAGTAGAAACATCCAGTCACGAGTTATTAGTCCCCCGTACCCGTCATGTTGCATTTTCACTTTTTACGGCCATTTATTATCTATATTATTATTTTCTTTTCTTTTTGCATTTCATTTTTGCATTCACACTCGTGACTCCCTCAAGGTCTCGACTCGGGTTTCGCAATTAATGCGATAATTCCGACCAAGCCTCGACGAAACATTCCGACCCTCCCGATACTCACATTTAGACTTAGGATTTGCATTCATTCAGATACATCCAAACGCGATAGAATCTAGGCTTAAATTAGGAAAATTTTGATTAAACCTCGCAACTAGCCTCGACTAGGTTGAAAGGGTGCCGTAGGTGCAAGTCTTTGCCTTCCCTTTCTTCAAATGTGACTCCCGGACCTTTTTCTCTCATTTTTCGTAGACCTGGAGTCGAAAATGGGTTTTAAATTATTTTTTCTAAAAATTTTACTTTTTGTTTGGTTTAAACAACTTTTTTTGGGTGACTTGGTACACCCTAACTCAATACCAAGTGGCGACTCCATTTTTCAAATAAAACCCTTTTTCAAAAATTATTTGGCCAAACCTGTCGCACTTTTAGTCCCGGCCTTGTTTTCTTTTAAAATACCATTTTTCTTAAAATACACTTTTTTAATAAAATTTGATTTTTCTCACACACGCACGGTTTTTCCAAAACCTTTATTTTTCGAAAGGGTCACCTGAGACCAGATCGTCTTTTCAGGACGCGACAGTCAACGACCCCACAAGCACCCCTTTCCCTTTTTACACCCTTTTACCCCACGATTTTTGGGGCGCGACAATGTATAATTTTTCAATTTTGCATTTGAAATTACATTTAAATTTTATTTATGAAGAGAAGTTTTTTTTTGTATCTTATTTGTGCATTTTATTTTTTAATTAATTTTTATTTAAATTAACTTTATTATAAAAGACTTGAAATTTCATTTAAAATGTGTCCATGAGAAGGAGTTTTTTCTTTTACAATCTTATCTGGTGCATTCATTTAAATTAAATAAAGGACTGGAAAGGTTTTCGACGGAATATTAAGTTTTAAACCTTGTTAATCTAACTCTTTATAATGTCCATACTTAATATGATTACAACTTAAAAAATACAACTATTTTAAGAATAGAATAAATATTTTTAAATTAAAATTGCATCTAAAATATAAAATTAATTCTTATTGCAAAACATTTGAAAAATGATTTCTTTTTTGTGTTTTGGTTATTTATTTATTTATTTTTTTCTACTTTAAATTTTTTTGTGATTTTTTGTAGAGCATAAATTTGAATTTATATACTGATCAATTAAAAATATTTTAAAAATAAAAAGAAAAAATAAATGTTTATAATAACCAATAAATATTTTTTTTAAGATTCAAATTATATTTGTAATTGTAAATAATTTTTATGCTAACCAATAGATTTTTTTTTTTTTTTGTAAATGATCCAATTGAAACGTGTAATTGTAAAAGGCTGGACAGATTATTAAAAAGAAAGTTGAATTTGATTAAGATTTTGATTACTCTAAATTTTATATATTTTTATTATTATCCTTTTCTAATATGACTATGACTCAAAAGATAAAGGTGTTTAGGAAATACATTAATTATTAAATCACCAAACCACCAAACCACTTAAGGTAATTTGTGCTTTAATATATATATATATATATATATATATATATATATTACTCTTAGGAAGATTTTTTCATATGAGTAAGTGAATCGGCATCACAATGCTCACAAAAGCCATGATTGAAAAGCACTCCGAAAATCTCATTACGCCTTAGTGTCTTGAGCAAATCCATGCAACCTCCTTTACTCCAGAATTCTGAATCCATGTTTTCCCGGCTGAAAATTTTCAAATACAAGTCAAAAAATCAATAGTAGTCATCCTTTAATTAGTTTTTTGTTTACTAAGAATTAAATCATTTTAAAAAATCAAGAATTATTACCAATGTTTTAAAAATCGGACCGGTCAATGAACCGAAAAGGGGTGAGGTTCACGGTCGGACCAGTCGAACTGGGGTTCTATGTTTTTTTCTATTTTTTAATTTAATTTAATGTATAATATAAAACAAATATTAGATATACTTACCTTGTTGAACTAGTTACCCATTAACTATTTGAATATATTCAATTATACAAGTTAATGAATTTATTATATTCAAATATACAAGTTTTTTTTTTTTTTAGCAAACCCCGTACACGGGGGAGGGATGCCAACCCTATTATTTTATTAAATAAAATTAGAAGGAAATAAACAAGGAGGGGGACATAAAACCTGACCTCCAAAAGTAAATGAATAGAATCAAGATCTACATGAATGCATGCCTATCCTATCCATCTTAAATTCACCAAAAACCAATCTAGGTAACTTATTAGGAAACCAAAACAAAGAAGTACATTTAGACTCACAACCTATGTTAGCCAACACGTCTGCAACTCTATTAGCCTGTCTAAAATAGTGAGTGATTGACCTCATATTAAACCTCTTCAACTGCTCAATCTCTGATGATATTGACCATGGGTAATCCGTGCCAACTCCCAATATGTCTACAATGACCTTCGAATCCAGTTAAACACGCACACTCGTGAAACCATTTTGCTCACACAATTGGAGTCCATGCAAAAGCGCCTTAACTTCAGCTTGAACACTTGTTGATCGTCCTAAATAACAAGAATAAGCCAACTTGAGATTTCCCTAATCATCCCGCAAGATACCCCCACCTCCACTTTGGCTTGAGTTGTCTTTTGAGCAACCATCTATGTTAAGTACCATGCTGCCATATTCTGGCTTCCTCCACTTGATCCATCTCCGCACTTGCGTTTTCTTCATCTTCAAGAAAGCCCTGACAAAGTCATCCCACTCCATACTCAAAGGTAACAAAGTTGGAAATTTTAAGCTAAACATAGCCTTGATGTCCCTCATAACAAAAATGCAAACACTCCTCCATTGCATTTTAACCCCAGAAAACACAGCCGAGTTCCCAGCCTTCCAAATATGCCAACAGATAAGGAGGGGTAGCACATGATACACAAAATCCGAATAAATGGATTTAACAGATTTAAACCACCAAGATGCTAGGCAAGCTCTAACAGAAATATGAGTACGAGAAATATCAAACATATTCTCAATCCACCTCCGCGCTTTTAAAGCCGCATCCCCATATATGAATAAATGATGAGTGGACTCACCATGAGCATTAGAACAACAAAAACACTTTGAAGGCCCTAAAAAATCCATTTTTCATAAAACATCTTGCAACGGAATTTTTTGTTGCACCGATCTCAACATAAAAATGGAATTTTTAAAGCGATATAAGGGAGCCATAATCTATCAAAAATCCATGACTTACATTTGACCATGCGAACTAAATGGAAGGCTGAAGCAACAGAAAAATTACTTTTGGACGTAAGAGCCCACACACACACATTAGGGATGTTGGAAGGGCGAATTGGCATATCTCCTGAACCAAATCTGAAGGCAACCAAGTTAGCAATATAGAGAGATCCCACCTGCTATCCTTCACAAAGTCCATTACTCTGTGCATAGCCTTTATGCCAGTCTTTCAACATAACAGGCCTAACCCAAGCTAGTTATCATACCAGAAACTGCATGTCCCATCTCGAAACATCCAATACATGTTTGACTCTGCAATACTCCACACTCTAACCATCCGTTTCCACACAATAGAGGAACAAATTGAAGGCTGGACAATATTTGGATGGCTCTTGGAGTAGTATTTCCTCCTCATAAACTCTGCCCACAAGGAACTCTGGTTCTTAAAATTCCACCACAATTTCACAGAAAAAGCTAAAAAAACTTCAGATAGAGCTCTAAAACCCACACCACCCTCATCAATTGGGAAACATAAGTCCCTCCACTTGATCCAATGATGTTGTCAAATATTTGAGAATCCTGATCATAAAAATCTAGCAAACACTTTTCAAGCAGGTTTAAAACTCCCTTAGGAGGGCAAGTAGCTACCAACAAATGGATAGGTATGGAACTTAAAACATGCTTAATCAAGATCATCCTGCCACCCATAGATAAACATTTATTTTTCCACGACGTAACACGTGCAACCACATATTGAGATAGCTCGGAAAAAATTCATCTTTTCTTTGCCCTGCATACAGAGGACACCCCAAATATCTAACAAGAAAATATTTGCATGAAAAACCTGTAATCTGGGCAACACGATGTTTCTTCTGCAAAGGCAACTTCTGATGAACCAAAAAACAGCTCTTATTTTTATTAATTAATTGGCCAGACACCTCCTCTAGGCAAGACATCACCATCTTCAATGACTTAGGCGAAGCTCCAGAGAAAATCAAAACATCATCGCCATATGCCAGATGCGTAATCTGAGGACAGCTCCTAGGAGCCATAAAACCTCGAAAAGCATTGCATTCCAATAACTTATTTAATGAACGTGATAGCACCTCTGTAGTGATAATAAATAAAGCAGGAGAAAGAGAGTCACCTTGACGTAATCCTCTTGATGAATGAAAGAAACCTACCGGAGAACCGTTAATAATAATAGAGAACCAATTGTTCGGCACAAGCCTACAGATCATGTCAATCCATCATTCTCCAAAACCAAAAGCCCACAGCACTTTTATAAGAAAAATCCATGACACTCTGTCACATGCTTTTGCCATGTCTAACTTTAGAGCCACATTCCCTCCATAATTCTTTCTCCCAATCCCTGCTATCATTTCTTGAGCTAGCAAGTAGTTATCTGAAATCTGCCTCCCTTTAATAAATCCAATCTACTGAGGGGATGCCACCTTTGGCAATAGTGCAGATAAGCAGTCAACAAGAATTCTGGATAAAATCTTGTTAACAAAGTTGCACAAACTTATAGGCCGGAACTCAGAGAACTGCTGTGGAAATTGAACCTTAGGCAAAAGAACAATCAAGGTAGAGGTAATGCTCCTAGGAAGCTCCGCACCTGCAAAGAAACTAAGGACCACATTGTAGACATCATTCCCAACAACCTCCCATGCCGCTTTAAAGAATTTACCTGTAAATCCATTGGGACCTGCAGCACTATCACCATCCATGTTAAAAACCGATCTATGCACCTCCTCCATAACAGAAACTGCCTCAAGTATGGAATTCTCCTCCTCTGTGATAATATTCGGGATCATCTTCAATGCATCAAAATTATGTGATAATACCTCCTTAGTAGAAAATAGGTGCCTGAAGTATTCTATTGCCTCTTCACCAATTTCATCATCTGAAGAAATCCACTAACCCAAAGCATTTTTCATCCGATGAATTATGGCCTGAATACGTCGTTGTTTAATAGTGGAATGAAAAAATTGAGTATTACGATCCCCAGCTTTCAGCCATTTGACATGTGCCTTTTGCTTCCAAAATCTTTTTTCAACTACTAATTGATTACTGAAGCTCATTATGGGCTAACTACAACCACGACATGGCCTCCTCAGATGTTACGTGTTCCACTTCCTTCTCAGCTTCCATCAAATTCTATTATGCTACCTGCACCTTCTGAAAAATATTCCCAAAACATTCCTTATTCCAAGCACTGAGCACTTTCCTCAAGCGCTTCAACTTCATGCACAACGAAGACATAGGGCTTCCAGCAATTGGTTCCTCCCAAGATTTCTTAACCACCTGTAAGAAATTTGCATGTTCCATCCAGATGTTAAGGAACCTAAAAGGGCGAGGTTTATTATCCAACCTGGTCGCCATAGAAATCAACAGAGGTGAGTGGTCTGAAGGATGTCTTGCTCAAACCCTACTCCATCCAATCATTACTGACCAGCAACCTGTCTAGCCTTTTCCAAATTCTCGCATTAATAGCCCAATTATTGCACCAAGTATAAGGAGAGCCTGAAAAGCCTGCATTCACCAAATTAGCTGATGATAAAAAATTCAACAATTCCATAGCTTGTGACATATTAAACGGATGACCGCCCTGTTTTTCTTGATCGCTCATGATACCGTTAAAATCACCAACCACCATCCAAGGATAATCAAAACCACTCTTGTTCAACATCAAATCAACCTACAACGGTTCCCTTTCATACACCAAGCATTTAGCATGCACAAAAGATGCCAAAACTGAAGAAGAGCAACTACCATGCATAACTACTACAGAAATGTGTTGACAACTTTCACCAACTAAAGAACAATTAAAAGGATGATTAAAAAACAACCATAACGACCCTTCAGAATTACATAATGCCAAAGAAAAGCCAAGCTTCAACCTAAACTCCTCCAATCTACCCCCACCAATTTTTATTTCACACAGAGCCAAGAATTGAATTTTACGAACACGAATAAGCTTTTTAAGACGCCTAAAATTTGAAGGCTTAGAAAGACCTCGTATGTTCTAGAAAAGTGACTTAATCATTGGACAACAATTGCAAAGGCTTTTGAGAAGGTTTGACCATAGAGCATAGTTCCCTGTCTGAAGGAAACTTGGCTCTAATGGCCTTGCTACCTCGTTTACCATCCTGAATGTTAAGAAAGAAAGACTCCAAAATGCCAGCACATGATCTATCTGGGACCTCAGTGATGAAGTCATCCACACTAGGCTCATGATTCACGTCCAAATCATGCAAAGGATCAGCTGCCCCAGCAATAATGCCCCAGTTGCCCCATCAAATACACAAATGAATGAATTTATTATATTTGGTAAAAATTTAATAAAATATTCTATGTCTATAACAATTAAATTAACAAAGAAAATGGCATTACAAGTATAGAAAAATTTATGAAATACTCACCACTAAAGTACATTATTATATTTTTAAATAATAAAGGAAACAACATTCTACCCACTTACTTTCAATATGCCATACGTGCTTATTATTGAATAATGATTAACCATAATTCAAAACTTTAAACAAATGACTTGCAAAAATGCCAATTTAAACTTTTAATTGGAAGAATGTTTTAGGCATAAAAATGAATAATTAAAAAATTTTGATAAAAGGGCTAATCAAAATAGGAGAAATTTTGGTAAAAAGTAAATCCAAGATTTCTTTCATGTAATGAATTGGATGCCAAGATAAAAAAGTAAGAATCAATTAATTTCATTAAACATGATGAATAACGAACACAAAGAAACTAAAAAGTAAGAATCAATTAAATTCATTAAACGTGATTAATAAAATTAAAGAAACTAAAAAAGTAATGAGTTAATTTTATCAAACATGATTGATAAAGAAAATAAAGAAGCTAAAAATGTAATAATCAATTAATTTTATTAAAATGATCAAAGGAAAACTAAACAAAGGATAAATAAAATATTTGTAAAGTAAAAATAACAAAATGGAAGGCTGGTTAAGCTGTCAACATGACATATCATTAACCTTAGAGGTCCTAGGTTCAAACTTGACGCCCAGCAATTTGAAAACTTTTTGGAAAAGGTTAACATTCAAAAAAATCTGTGGTCCAACAATTTGCCGGTTTGATTCAGGTTCGCACAGTTGGATCGGTTCTTGGCAGTTTTTAATTCTACAGTACTTTAAATAGAACTAGACCAAAGCCATGTTCGGTTCGCGGTTCAATTGGTCAAACTGGCCAATCCGGTCCGAGTTTAAAAACACTGACTGTAACTTGTCATTCTTGAACGATATCCAGGTTGTGCGAGGCATTCTTCTAACTAACACAATCAATGGTCCTCTATGACGAACCTATTTTAGACAGTTTCCTGATACTACCATATAAGTTATCTTTCTTGTGTTTTAGCCGCGTATGTCATCAACATAATGACAAATGGAAGGCAGTTAAAGTCATATCAGCATTACTCAAAAAACATTTAGAATTGATTTTTCATTTGAGACGAAAAAAAAGTATTGTGACATCTGTCATGTTTTTATTTGTCTATAATTTGCTCTAAAAATTAGATTTCTTAAAGAAAAGGGATAATTACAAAGACCTCCCCTGAGGTTCCTCACAATTTCACTTGGCACCCCTTAATTTTCAAAAATTACACAAACCTCCCTTGGTTAACTAAAGTTCCAATAATACCCTTTGAAATCAATCTTTTACCAAAAAAGGTTCATAAAAATAGAAAAACTTCATTTGGGCTTGAAAAATTATTTGAGCTTGTTTGGGATTTATGTAGTTGGGTTAGATTTCAATGTCTAGCTAAGGAATATCTCTATGAATTTTGGCTTTATAATCCGGTTGCTTATGGTGGTGATGACTAACGAAAATGGAGCTAGGCAGTGATATAATAGTGGTTCAAGTAGTAAAAACCAATCAGATTTTTTATTTTTTATTTTCCTAATTAGTTGATAGTGATGTACTGGTGTTGATGGGATTTTTTTGGTTACTAGTGGCGGGCATTCATTAAGTTGGTGGCAGCGGTGGTGGTACGGTGGTTCAAGTGGTAAAGAAAATAATATTTTTTTATTTTTTCTTTTGTAGATTGAGAAGGGCATTATGGGGTTTTCAATTAAAATTTTTATGAAAAGGGGAGTTCTTGTTACCAAAATAGTAAATGCAATGGAGGTTTGTGTAATTTTTGAAAATTGAGGGGTAGCCAAGTGAAATTGTCAGAAACCTCAAGGGAGGTTTCTAGTAATTATCCCTAAAGAAAATTCAACAAATTGCACGCAAAACTAGTATGCCAATAAAATAAGTATTGGTTATCTATCTTTGCATAGAATTATTAATTTTCGATTCTCAGTAAGCATGTTCTTTAGTTTTAAAAAATGCCTGCAAAATTCATCTTCAATGTGTCAACATATAGAAATCACAAATTACAGAATTCTAAATGGCCAGACAAGTTAAAACGATTTAGATGTGGACGTCCTTAATTATGCACCACTTAATCTTACCAAGTATTTCTTGTTCTTCATCCATCCCAAAACGAAGCAATATGCAAAAACATTCTTCCTTTTCCTTCAATTGCATCCATTGCTGGCTTCATGAGGACCTACCGCCAGAGTTAGCATGCTATGTGTTCTGTCATATCTATACAGTATATAGGCTATTTAATTATAATGTTAATGATTCTGAATATGTTTTATTGTATTTTAATTTATTTTTAACTGCGTACACATTTTACATATATAACCATGTTGGACTTTCAATGCGACCAGACTTCAAGCTTAGAGGATTTGATTCTAGAAAATGCTAATTGGATACACTAACAAAATAGGAGCAACAGATCAGGTTCGAGATGATGAATTTGGATAATTCTGCACACTAATACGAATTGGTTTTAATAAAACTCGGAGTATGCGGTTTGAACATTAGAAACCAAAAATGCAAGTAAATCCAGCGTCGTACTTTCGATATTCTATATGCTGCAATTACGAGTTAGAAATTCAAAAACATTTGACTAGCAAGTAATTCTTGTCCTTATTCCTAAAAAATTAGTTAATATTTTTGTGTTAGTCATAAAAAAGAAGGAGAAAGAGTGAACATTCTAAAACTTCTAACCAAACAATCAGATGGAGATGAAACACAAAATGAAAGTAATAGTCATGAATGAGGTCATGCCCCTTCTTGGAAAAATACTTCACATGGACCCAGGTCTACGAGTGAAGATCGTAGATCCTGTGATATAAAATGAATCGCCTATCTTACGGCTCACATGTGCTCCACACTTATGGCACACCTAATTGGTTAGGTAGGTTGATTTTAAACCACAGGATCCATGAGCAGTGTCCATGTAAGTATTTCCCCTCTTCTTGGAGCCCTCATAGTTAAACTCTATGCACGATGACTAGAACTTATTATCACTTTGACAATAAAACTTACCACTTATATGACATAATTTAATAGTCACTTGACAAGATTTACTATTCATTTGCATAATTACTATCACCGCAGCATTTCCTTTATTTGAAAAACCAACTTGGCAAAGAAATATGAAATCACTATTTCAAACCTGAAGGTCAATTGTAATCTCGTCGGTTATCAGTACAATATTTGGGCACGTCTGCAGTGGTTTTGAAAAAAAAAAAAAAAAGCAAACATATTAATTCATTTGTATTACATAAGAAAATCTTAATTAAATTAGATCAAGCTTAAATTGTTATTATTTCTTTGTTATTTTTACCGTTTAACCTTGAAGAATGAACTGACTCTTTCATGAAATTTTGGTTGACTAGTTTGCCTCCCTCACGTAATATTTTTTTCTTTCGTCTTTATTGTGGCTTTGAATTTTTAAATATCCAAAAGAATTTTGAAGTAAAGATTTTTCCTCAATATTTCCTTCTTAAAAAAATAGTACATTTTTTCTGTGAAAAACAATTTGCTATTTTATGGAGACGGTGCAATGTAACATGATTAATCAATCTATTAATCGTTTTTTTCTAATAGTCTGTAACAACTTTTCGATCCAACTTAGGAAAGTAATATCCCAATCAAGAGAACGGCAATTTCCTAATTCCAACCATAAAACGCAAGATATATATATTCAACTATTTAGCCTCCTTTAACCCCTTTTCACCTATAGCTTTGATCGAGAGATAATCGGCCAAGAAAAATCAGGTATTATCATCCCAGCCATTTTTTCTAATCTTTCATTCTTTAGTCTTCAGCCATTGTTCAATCTTTTAGTGTTTAGTTTTCAGTAATTCAATCTTTCAAAGATCTTAAGTCATTCTTTAATCTTTCAGCCACTCCTTAATCTCCTCATTAAACCTTCGTTAGAATTCCATCACTCTCTACTTGAAAGGGGGAAAAAAAAGATGAGTCAAAAATATGATATTCCAGTGGGATGCTACTTTAGACCCACGGAACAAGAATTGATTTACCTTCTCAAACAAGCAGCTAGAGGACAACATCTTGCGACCGACCAAGTGGATGAGAAAATATTATACGGTGACGGTGCTTTGCCATGGGATGTTTTCAGCGATAGTGATCACTGGCAAACTTTGGAAGATGACAATAAGAAGAAACCTCCCAAGAAGTTTGTTTATGTGCTGGCCAAATTGTCTAAGATAAGTGCTAACAAAACCGTGAGAACAGCCGGTTGTGGCACTTGGGATGGACAAACTGCTAAAAAGAACATCCTGAACAATAGCGGGGAGATTATTGGTTTCATGAGGATGCTCAACTTTGTCCTGAATCCTGGTTGCAGTCCTGAAGCAAAGGCCGCAGGGAAGGCTAGTGGTTACTGGATAATGCATGAGTATTCGCTCGCCGATGAGGACACAGAATATGTGATTTGTCGGATAATGAGAGATTATTCAAAGTACACTAAAGAGAAACCCCATACATCAAAAAAGAGGGCTTCACTGTCACAAGAACAAGAAGATGATGTTCATGGCAGCCATCAAGTTCTAGGAAAGAGGAAGTCGTCTTTTCCCCAAGAAAGTTCAACTTCCAATGCAAGCAAGATTTATAGCAAAGATGCTGCAGAGGACATGTCAATAGTAATTCCTGAAGCCGTTGATGTTGCTGAAGCGATGGAAGTAGCGAACTCGGCTAATAAGAACAATACAGAGGGAAACACAATTGGTTGCTACGATGATTTTTGGATTGATAGACAACAATTTTCTTATTCTGATTTGTTGAATGAAGGCTTGCTACCAATTGAAGGCTTGCCACAGAGTGGTATATTCCCAGAAGAATCAGAGCCTGCAGGACCATGGTACAATTGGGATGACCTATTTCCTCCAAATCCTGCAAATTTTGTTGATCTCCAATGGATGGCAGAAATATCAAACGATCCAATAATTCCCGTGCCAATTGATAAGTAGGGAGAATACTTCGAGTTGCATTCACGAACCTTGTAAAAGACACTAAAAGATGTTAACCGTCCTTCTCCATGATGTTCAATGTATGGTCTTAGGAAAAGAAATAATTTTATCCTAGTTTTGATAGAGCTCAAATGCAATTTACAAATTGTATTTTAATCTTATTCATTTAAGTGGAGAAATAGTTTACATTTGTAACCGGTCGTCAGGATTGTGAATTAGTAATATACAGGAATCCTTCAGCAGAGAAATTTTTTTTTTTTTTTTGGCTTTCTTGTTTTTCATCTAGGAAATTGCTAATCGGATACATTGGCGAATGGAGTCTGGTGAACAGATTTGAGGTTAAGAATATATATAAAAGGTCCAACAGATTTTGGGATAAGTTTGCGGGCTAATGTTATTTGGTTTTAATAAAACTTAGGGACTCCTTGAGTCCATAATTCAAACATAGTAGATCAAAATTGCAAGTTTTGGCCATCTCCATTAGCAATTGCTTTTAATTCAAACATTCGAGCTTAGAACGTCGATCTCTCTGGGCTGTTTCTTGAAGACCAGATAGTCCGCGGTCTTAAAGAAAATTCCTACAGCTCAGGAAGGTAGCAAGATCAAACTTTTTCTACTGTTGGGAAGGACATGATGTACTTTTCTAACGGACAATATGGAAATAATGAGATTAGACAGTTTGCTGATCATCTAATGCAAAAGTGGCAGGATTTGGAGCTTTACAAGTGTCATTTTCTACAAGTTAATGGCCATGATTTAAAGTGGCAAAATGGACGATTGAAATATGTGCTAGTTGGATCAAATTTGAATTCAAAAAATAAAACATAGGTAATTCTAGTAAAAAAGTGGTTATACCACAATCCAAAACAATTACATCAGAATTTTGGATAATTATATCAGAATGCTAAGCAGTTATATCCTCCCAACTTACGGGAAATAGTAAGGAGTCAAATTGTGAGGCGCTTACCAAAAGTGGCAATTCATCAAGGAGCATAGAAATGCCCCAGCGAAGGACAAGCAAAAACAGATTAGCAACTAAATACATCTATCAAGGTGGGGGACTGTAACACAAACTGGTAAGTGTCCTTTACTTGACAGACAAGAGTTTGTTGAGTATCTTTTTCTAGAGGTGATTACGCAAATAGTGTATGACCTGCTATTGGTTGTTGTACAGGGAAAATTATGGTTGACAAGGCGAACTTAGATTTCCTGTGCAACTTTTGGAACACGACTCTTACGTTAGTCTGTTGAAAAAGATTAATTGCCTTTAATTTTTTAGGCTAACCGTGCAAAGAACAAAACAAAAAGAGCGTCACAGGTATGGTGACTTGCGACATAATCACAGAAACTTATGACAACAATATGAAAAGTAAACAGATTTGGTTTATTTACTAGCCAATCAGATATGTGACCACAAACATAATTAGAGAAACAAGACATTTCTAATACTGTTTAATCAGTTAAGAAGAGTAAATAGATTTGGTTTATTATATTTCTGCATAATAGGATATAAAATAACACAATGTACATGCTTATATTAACAATAGGACAAGCCGAATGCGTGACAGTCCCACCTTACCCAGAGGCGCACCAAAGGGCTTAGCGGACTGCCTGCCTAGCTCTCGCTAGGACTCAAATCAAGCACTCACTCAAGACATCCAAACATACTTAACCCAAAATAAAATACATTCATATCATTCACTTAAAAGTACAAGTATCACTAAGATGTTTTACATCCCAAAATATACATAGTATTTACAATAATAGCCTAAACAATTGGGCTATCAAAATATATAAAAAAACATCTACTGCATCCAAAATCTGCTTTTCCATCTTTATTATTTCGGGAAACCTGGTTAAAGAAAACAAATAAAAGGGATAAGCTATAATAGCCCAGTGAGTGCTCAAGTCATGCAACCATACCAATAACCCATGATTTTATTTAATAAAATAATTAACGAGTTAAATAAACAGTGTATAAACAATTTCATTAACAAGTAGTCAATGGTAGATATAGGGCTCAACTATGGGAGCAAGCTCAACCGCAGAAGTAGCAAGTACTGAACATGTAACCATGACGTTAGAACCGAGATAATAGCTCAGGTTCTCACTAAGGATCATACCAGTATTAACAAGCAAGTACCCTAACCACCATTCACCTTGTAACCTCCGTACAGGCTACCACATCCAGGGAGTAATCTCAACCTTGGAGGGCCAACAAGCAAGAAAGTTCAATCCAGAGTTGGCCTCTTTTGAGGAATTCAACTCAAATAGGAAAGAACAACACGCCTTAAAACACCCAGCACCTTATATCCTCCCAATCACGACTGGGTTGACTAACCGTGAAGTAACGGTGAAGTTAGTCACGGAAGTCTCAAGCACAAATAACACATTGGATAACGAAAGCATGTAACACATTGCGGAATAGTTGCGATAAAGTACACATCCTTCCTCACTTAACACATTTCATTAAATAATAATTTCAAGTATAACCTAGCATGTCATGCATCATGCACATATAGAAACACTCACCTGAAATGCTTAGGAAAATATTTCGTAAAAAGGTCAGGATTCACTTCCGGATCCTGAAATTTAAAAGAAATAGTCTTATAAAAACCTGATTAAAATCTAAGTAATTCAATAAGAAAATTCGAGAAATACTCCAAGTCTTTCTAGGGTTTAATTTCTAGGGTTTTAGAGTTTAGGGATTTTATCCTAAAGTTTAGGGTTTTCAAAATTTTAGAGGTTTTTGCTCGGAAAAATTTGATTCACTAATAGTTCATCTTCGAAAATTTCTGCACGTTCAAATCACTAAATTACAACCTATATAGCTTTAAATCATAGCCTATTCACTTTTTACTTCTTAGGTTTTACCGAAATTTCGGTAGCATTTCCTCTATAATCGGACTAATCCAAAATTTTAACCTGCAAAGAAAACAACCAACCAATCCAATTTCAACTAGTTCTACAACTTCCATGTCAAAATCAATCCAATTTCACTCAAATTTTCCATCAAAACACTTGAACCACACCAAGGTTCTTCAACTAATCAATACTCAATTCTTGTTATATCAAGATTCAAACACTAGCTACAAGTCATACAAGCCTATAAACATCATAATCATGGAAGAAAACTTCATTTTCATGGCTTAATTAGTCATGCTTAACAACAAGAACATGAGTATCAATCTACATAACTATAACTTATACTTGGAAAGAATAATAAAAGTTCATGGTAAATACCTCCAACAAGTCTAGATCTTTGTTTAGAGAGGAGATTAATTCACTTTCAATGGAAAAAAATGATCAAAATGGAGAGAAAAACTCTAAGAAAATGAAAGTAAAAGAGAGGAAAAGAGAGAAGAGAGGGCCAGCCAAGTGAAGAGCAAAAGAGAGAAAATAAGCCAAGTAAAGTAGAAAAGAAATAAAGAAAGAATTGGGAAAAGTAACAACCAATCATAGCAAGACATAAGTGAGCATAGGGTTTTGACTTTCTTGCACCTTAGTCACCACTTGGCTAACCATAATTAGAGGTGAGTTTTAACATTTATCTTCCATTTATCTTGCAAGATTTCTAGGGTACAACTCTTAAAGGAAAAAGTACAACATGCTACAGCATAATAGAAATCATACTATTTTTTATTTTCTAACCAATTTCGGTTTTTTTTTTCCTACTAATAGACATAATGTGAATTAAATAGTTTTGTATGAATTTCTAGGGTGTTACAGGATGAAACTCTAGACTTTCTGCCTTTGCAACTGGAACTGTAACACTCTAGAAATTCATGCAAAACCATTCATTTGTATTATGTTCATTAGGAAAAAAAAAAAGTGGGGTGGCCGAATTCGTAGAAAAAAGAAGAAGGAATGAGCATGTTGTACTTAGTTCCTTAAGAGTTGTACCTAGGAAATCTTGCAAGACTTATTGGAAGATAAATAACAAAAATTCTTTCTAATTAACCATTGCCAAGTGTTGGAGAGAAAGTCAAGATTACTTTATCTTTGTCTTGTTTTGATTGGTCCATTTTTTTTCCAATTTTCTTTCAATTCTTTTTACTTTACTTAACCTATTTTTTTCTTCTTTTCTCTTCACTTGGCCGGCTGCTCACTCCCTCTTTTCTCTCCATTTTCTTTCAATTTTCTTGGATCTTTTACTTCCATTTACTCATTTTTCAACCATATAAATTGAGTGGAACTTCCTCCTAAGCAACTATCTTGTCTACCTAGAGGTATTTCCCATGAATTTCTCTTCTAATTTCAAGTGTAAGATTATAGTTTTTAGCTCTTAAGTTATGTTTTTTCTTGGTTAAGTAAGATTGATTTTGGTCTTGAAAAGTGAAGTTTTATTCCATGAATGTGAAGCTTGTGACCTTGTATGCCTTGTAGATAGTATATTAAACTTGAAAAGTCATGATCTAGGTTTGATTTACTTGAAGAACTTGGAGTGGTTTATGTATTTTTGTGATGAATTTGAATGGAATTGAATTGAGTTTGATGTGAGATTAGTAGAACTACTTGAAATTGGGTTGTTGGACGTTTTCTTGCAGGTTTAAAAATTTTTGGGTTAGTCCAATTATAGGGGAAGTGCTGCCGAAATTTCGGTAAAGGCTAGGAAATAAAAGTTATTAGGCTATGATTTAAAGCTTTATAAGCTGTAATTTAGTGATTTAAGCATGCAGAAATTTTCGTAGATTAGTTATTAGTGAATTAAACCTTTCCGAGCAAAACCCTAGAAATTAAACCCTAGAAAGACTTGGGGTATTTCTTGAATTTCCTTATGAAATTTCTTAGATTTTAGTTAGGATTTTTATACGATTATTTCTCGTGAATTTCAGGATCTGGAAGTGAGACGCAACCTTACCGCGAAATATTTTCATAGGCATTTCAGGTGAGTGTTCTTATGTGTGCATGATGCATGAAATTCCATGATCTACTTGATATTATTATTTGAAAAAATGTGTTACTTGAGAAAAGATGTGTACTTTATTGCATCTATTTCACAATGTGTTACATGCTTTCACTATTAAATGTATTAGTTGTACGTGAGACTATCGTGACTAACTTCACCGTTACTTTCACGGTTAGTCAACCCTGACGTGACTTGGGAGGATATAAGGTGTTGGGTGTTTTAGGGCATGATGTTCTTTCCTTAAATGAGTTGAATTCCTCTAAGAGGCCAACTCCGGATTGAACTTTCTTGCTTGTTGGCCCTTCCAAGGTTGAGATTACTCCCTGGAGGTGGTAGCTTGTTTGGAGGTTACAAGGTGATTGGTGGTTAGGGTACTTGCTTGTTTATACTGGTATGTTCCTTGACGAGGACCTGAGTTATTATCTCGATCCGAATGTCTTGGTTACATGTTCAGTGCTTGCTACTTCTACGGTTGAGCTTGCTCCCGTAGTTGAGCCCCGTATCCGCCAGTGACTACTTGTTAATTAAATTGTTCACAAATTGTTTATTTACTCGTTAAATATTTTATCGAACAAAAATTTTATTTTACTGGTATGGTTGCATGACTTGAGCACTCACTGGACTATTTTAGCTCATCCCATTTATTTGTTTTCTTTAACCAAGTTTCCAAAACTACTAAAGCTGGAAAAGCTGATTTGGACCTAGTAAATATTTTGTTTATTGGGTTTTGATAGCCTAAATGTGTAGGCTTTTATTGTAAATATTATTATATTTTTGGGATGTAAAACTCTTGTAATATTTACACTTTTAAGTAAATATTTTGAATGTATTTAGTTATGATTGCATTTTATTTCGAGTTAAGTACGCTTGGATGTTTGAGCGAGTGCGTGTTTGAGTCCTGGCGAGAGCTGGGTAGGCAGTCCGCTAAGCCCTTTGGTGCGCCTTTGGGTAAGGTGGGGCTGTCACAGGAACAGTTTCTCGTTGAAAACTCCACCATGCATGTCAGAATTCTCTACTACAAATATCGCTATTTCAACTCAATTAGGGAAAATATTCATCCTCTTCCTCTGCAAGACTTCCGTTCAAAGCCTGGTCAAATTTTAAGCTTGAGTAAACTTTGCGATCGGAAGTAATCTCTCCAGCTTCAACAATTGACGCAGATTCTTTCTTGTCTAAACCAAAAAAGGAGCAACTTTGGAATGCATCCACACCGTTTGTTATAAGGCAGTTCGAGTCACCAATGGTGATGTAAAATCTAACCAATACTTTCCTCACTGTGCAAACCTAAGTGTAAAAATCAATTATAAGTTCTGATACCACTAATTTGTCACGCCCTAACCCGAATGCCAAGAAAACGACAATACCACATATTTATGCTTGAACATAAGCATGTAAGTGTGACTACACAATTCTAAAAATAAAATCAATAAAACTTCCTTTTCAAAATCCAATACTTGAATTATGTTCTAAAAGTAATCATAAAACAAATTAACAATCCTCAATCAAATAAAATAGCTTAAGAAGAGTTCCATAAATTTAAATAAAACAATTTATTAAGTTACTAGTGCACTCCCCAGATGCCATTTCTCGTGCTGACTCTTCTTCCTCTAAAAAAATATAATAATGGGAATGTTTGGTGTCAAAAGTTAGCCTGTCAATCATGTTCAAAACCACATATTCTAAATTTCAAAAGTTAATTTCTATCAATCTACCCAACGAAATCAAAATCCATAAAGTGAGTTAGACTCGTGGTGAATAGAAGAATCATTTGGCACCAATTTAGTAACCGGAATCTCAACGGAATTTAGTTTTTTCTCTTTTCCTATTCTCAAACTACCCCCAAATGTATAAGAACCATAAAAAAGACTTAAGATCTTACCTTTAATCTCCAAAAGTAGTAGCAAATTGATCTTCCACACATTTTTCAAGATGTTGTAGCCTTCCTATAAGAATTTCTCTCTCAAACTGTCAAGAAAATAAGAATATAATTAGTCTAATAAAACCCTAACTATTAACTTATTTGACTCTTTGGTTTATGGGCTTAATTCAATGGTCTTCTACGCCCAAAATGACTGAAGGATAGTAATTGTAATATAATAAAAAGAAAATAACATAAATTACTTAAGTCCATTACTTGGCTCGAATATTACGAGTATTATCTAATTTTAGGTCATTTAGAACTACAGTTTCTTCTCCTTATAAATGTTGTGCTCTTCTAATTAATTTTTCTTTCAACTGAAAGAAACAAGAAACTATTATTTCATTCTTCTCCCTTCTAATTAATCACTTAATATTCATGTGCAACCTCTGTGCCATCCTTTTGTTTGTTGATTGTTGATACCAGTCCAAAATTAAATTTCATTTTGTTATCATTTTCACATACAGGGTCTACTTCATGTGCATTGAATAATTTAAAACACAATATTTATATCTCATAAGTTTGTGTGCATGAGGTTATTTTGCATATCCAAACCACAAGATGCTGTGAAAATTACAATAGATAATAAATAAATTTCAAGAAAAATATCTTATAATGGAGGTAGAAGTTTAGTAATAAATAAAGAGGGCGAAACTTTTACATAATTCCAATAAAAGGCGTTATTATTAAAAAAAACAACTTCATGTGCAAAAATATTATATTTTTTTAAAATAATATAATTGGGTTATTTGCCCAAATATTAATATTTAATCAAAAAGAAAAATTTATATTGGCATTTTTTTATTCATTATCTCAAGGTAGTAAAATTAATTTCTTCTAAATTTTGATCTAAAGTTACCAGGCAAAAATTACGAATGAGAATTTTTTTTTTAAATGGACCTTTTTCTACTGGCCAACTACAACCAAAATCAAAATGAAATCAATTTTTTGAAAATTTCTAAATATTAGAGTTTTTAATAAAAAAATATATTGACAAATTTGTTCATCTTTTCGAGGTTATAAATCAATTGCTTCTTAATTTATTTCAAAAGTCTAGGCACAAAATTATGAAGGTGGTAAAATTCTTGTATTCAGGTATATATTAGTGATTCCCTTTATAGGAATTATGTAAATGTTTTGCCCTCTTTAAACATACAAAGCTTCCACTGCTCTTACGAGAAATTTTCCCTAAATTTTATTCTCCTGAAATGATTCAATTCAAATTGTGCATTAGCTGTGAAGTACATGATCATGCAAGTGCATTTAGCATAAGCTCATACATTTTCTTTAAAATACTTTAGGGATGGTACTCTTAGCTGTCATCATAATTATAGGGGGTATATCAAGTGAATTGAACAATCTCAGATTTTGTCACCAGCTTGCCTAATGGCCAAACCACTAATATGTATACCTACTCAAAGTCCTAATGGTTAAACATGATGCTATGATAGCAAAATCATAGAATTCTTGTCATAGAGATCAATAGTTTCATTTAATTAATGCACATCACAAAGTCCTTATTAGATTGGGTGTTCTAATCCTTTGTTTAAGTGGATTAAATACAAGAAATAAATAAACAAGTAAATGTTTAGCTAAATTGTTATCCAAAAGCAACAAAAGCACACAATGAATGTTAACATGTTCCTGTAATTCATTTATTCTATTTCTGTTCAAAACTATGCCCCAAAAGTTTAAGGAATTCAGAACAAAGAGACAAATAACACATATACATAAAACTCCAAGAATTTGATTATCATGGTGTAAACAAAAGATACAAAATCCTATTTAGTGGACACAACTATGAAAAAAAAATGAAGTGAATAAAACGTAAGAGTTAATGAATTGAAAATTTCAAAGTAGTCTAATTAAATTGTTGCGTGTAGAAAAAGTTCACTATGTGTAACAACAAATAATTAAAAAGAATTTGTAAGTACTACAAGTTTTTAGTAATTAACTAGAAGTGTGGCACATGGTTTGCACGTTTAACAGTCATTCAATAAATGATATAATGAATTTGTCTAATAATGATATAATAGAAGGAGAAAAACAAAAAATAATATTAATTTTGGTTTTCTTATTTTTTAAAACCATGTCTAAAAATTATGTGAGATTCAGTTAATTACATCCTTAAAAAATAAATAGAAAATAATCACTATTATTAGAAACCTACATTTTAAGTACAAAAATACTACTAAATTTACTTTAATAGTTTTACATCTATCTTTTCTTAACTTTACAAATTATTTTCTTTTCTAAAAGAATTTGAATACAACAGATGAATATTTCCAATTGCAAAAAAAAAAAAAAAAAGAGATTTTGGCATAATGATGGTTTCCTTAAAGTATCCTTCTAAAATAAGTTATGAAATCTTTTAATATTTTTTAAATTGTTATTGTATAAAATGTAACTTGTTATTGTATATGTAATTATACTTTGAAATAGTTAAGCTTTTGATAGGTTCATTAATAATTTTGCATATCTATATTATATCTACGAAGTATTAGATTAGACTTTTATATAATTGTACCACAATTAATATTTTCAAATGACTTATTTAAAATTATTGAATATTTGACTTTTCCATAAACACTAACCTAATTGATCACTTAGCAAAATCAATTAGAGTTATTTGTTAAATTCACAATTAATGTAATAAGTATATATAAATTTTCAATGTCAATTAAAATATCATATATTATGAGAATGATGAGTTTTGACATTTGTTAATAACCTCATGAGACTTGCAAAATCTTATATTTTATTTTTTATGTAACAATTAATGTATTTGCATGTGTTGAACTTCTCACATCTACTTTTTGTCAGTTTGGTTTTTCCTTTTTTCTTTCTCTGCTATAATAGTACAAGATATAAGATATGCTTTGATTTTGTGGTATATCAAATTTTAAAACTACAAAATTTTTTGATTATAATGCATAAGTGCATATTTATGACACCTGTTTCTTTTTAATTAACTTCACTCTTTGAATAAGTAACGTTGGAGAGCTTATTTAACCAGCACCCTAATGCATTCGTTATCTAAACTTATATTTTTTTTTTGGTCAAATCCTTTTGTAGTCAGTTAATTACTTTGTATATTACCAAAATGTAAGCATGTTAATACTAATCAAAATTTGATCACTCATTAACTTTCACATCAAAAAGTGATAAATATTTCTCTAACTATCTCTATTGAGCTGTTAAGAGTATTGATTTGAAGTCAAAATGCCACATTCAAAATCTCAAGCTCCATTAAAGAAAAAAAAAATCATATATTTTTAACATAAATATAGTTTTAATGATTAAAGATATTATGCAACCTTGTTGTGCATAAAAAACTAATGCAAAACTAAAACATCACCAACTTTGAATCAATTTGAATATTATTATAGTATTAATAAGACTTTGCATTCTCTTAAAAAAATATTATATTTACATATACTAATAATTATACCATGGTTGATTTAGAATTTTTATATGTTATTTGAGTAGGAACCAATCGGATATGTAGTAGGTTAGAATATGGAAACTTTTCTTCTTTTTTTTTTTTTGAAATTATTTTTATGTTTATCTCAATCATTATTTACATAATTAGTATAATTTAAACATAAAAAAGCCAGTTAAGTTTTTATTTTTAGTGTGTTGTTTCTTTAGCTTTTTTTGCTAAATTTCACCAACTTTGAATAATATAGGTTATTTCTACTTCCACGGATCCTACTTGCACAAATTCAACAAACTTCTCCACATAGATAAAAGTAGCCAATTGAAAGATAACTGATATATTTAGCAGTACCATCACAAAAGTAAAAACTACAACTTGATTTCTAGCTATCTTGTTTGCTCATACTTGTGCTCTTTTTATAACAAATGTTTCCACACATAATGTCCTTTTATATCAAATTGAAAAACGTAGGCTTGTGAATATATCATGCAAATCAAATATATGGAAAAAGAACAAAAGAAGTTACCCATATTAAATAATTTCTTTTTTTATTATTTGGTGATATCGACATCCAATAATGCTTCGAGTTGGTGAATCTCAGGATGCAGAAAAATCCTGGAAATTGAATTACTCTGCTCTTGTTTTTTGTTGCTTTATTTTATTTTATTTTGTTGGTAATGAGGATGTGAGTAATTCTCTACTGATTTTAGGTTTATGCTGTTTATAAGCTTAAGATTTTTTCCAATTGTGATCGATTTTGTCTTGGTTTCAAATTCCTGGTAAGAATTGGAATCACTAAAGGCTTATAGTTTGTGCAAGAAAACAATAGCCAATAGTGTTCGATTATTTTATTATTTTATATATTTGGTAATTATACCAAATTTATATATGATCTAAAGCTACACCACAAGCAAAGTTTATACTCAAAAGTTATTGGACCAGCCCAGACCTGACATGTTAAAAAGGGTATCAGAGCGAATCTCGTGTGGTCTCTGCACGGGGTGAGACTGGGCTTAAGGTATTGGGTCACGACTATGTAAGGAAGTGACGGAACTAGGTGTTGTATAGAGCTAAGTGTTACGTCGACCTAAGGACGGGAGCCACCTCTAGAGCCTGTATGAACCACCTCTAGAATCCGACATAATCAACTCGACAGTCCAGATATGAGTTGGGCTTTGCGAGGACGCAAAAGCCTAAAGAAGGGGTGAATGTGATACCCCTCAAAAAGTCTCACATCGGTGGGAGAAATAAAAATTGTTTAGTATATAATATCCTAGGTTTGGACTACTAAATAACTTGACTTAAGCATTTTGAATCCGTGGCTTATACTCAAAAGCTATTGGGCCACCCCAGACTCGGGATGTTACAATACTTCTCCAAAAAGACATGAATTTTTGCTTTTTATAATTCAATATTGCAAATGAATTCTTTTTTAAATTAGCTTTTTATTGTAAGATTTGAAAGATGTTTGAACGAAAGCTAAGTTTTATTAGGATTTAATTAAGCAACCACTTTATATTTTCATCAATATCCTTTCTTATAAGAATTGAACATAAAAAAATAAGGCTATTTTCAAAAATAAAAATATTAAATGTTAAAATATTCAAACGCTTAAGAAAATTTGGACTAAAGAATCAGTCTAGATGATTATTCTTAATTAATTTTGTAACTAACACTCATTTACAATTTGTTGTTTTGCAATTAATTTCTTAAATAGAGGCTTTTGTAATAATAGGGGTGCAATAATATTTAACTGAAAAGTAATGTTATAAATTTAATATTAGAGATGAGTTCTTTTTTTATAAAAGCATGACAAAGTGATTTTATTCATATTTTTGTGACTTTAAGTTTACTCTATAAACTAACTACTATATCTTTTAATTTTGAGCCTTAATGAGATTTAAAAGTTTAGAACTTTGATTAATTAATTTTTATTGTGATTTCCAAGTTAGCATAGGTAAAGCAGGTGGTGTTTAGCATGAATGGAGATAGTGTGGCAGGTCCAGACGGTTGCACGGGCAAATTTTTTACAACTACTTGGGAGATCATTGGAGAGGACATTCATCGGGCAGTGGTAAGTTTCTTTAGTGGAGCTGAAATACCAAGGTTTGTCACCCCTACTTCTATTGTGTTAATTCCTAAGGTTGTGAACCCTAAGGATTTTTCACAATTCCGGCCAATTAGCATATGCAATTTTTTTAATAAAATTATCTCTAGAATAATGGCTAACAGGTTGAGACCTATTTTGCCTAAACTTATCTCTCCAAACCAGAGTGGTTTCATTAAAGGTAAGTTAATTGCTGATAATTATTTGATAGAACAGGAGATTCTAACTGGGTTAAATAAGCGGAATAGGGGAGGTAATGTGGCTATTAAATTGGACATAGCATCTAGATTAATTGATGTCTCCGATCATTTGGTGAACTTTTTTTGTTTGGAAGGTAAATATGATGGTGATAAATTATCTCAATGGGTTCCTAGGCAAGTGGTGTCACAGATTCTAGCTCTTCCAGCACCAGAAGGTCAGAATCCTAACAGGATGGTTTGGCAAGCATCACAGTCAGGTGACTTCTCTCTTAAATCAACTTATAAGTTGACCCGTGAACCAAAAAATGTATCATTTATGTTAGACAAGATTTGGCACCCGAGAATTCCTGTTAAAGTGTCTTTCTTTATGATGCGACTATTAAAAGATAGACTTCCCCTGGATTCTACATTATGTAAGTTGGGTTTTCATATGGTGTCAAAGTGCTTTTGTTGTCTAAACTCTCAAGTTGAAACTGTTAACCACATTTTTTGTATTGGAGATATAGCACAATGGGTATGGAAGTACTTTGGAAATTAGTATTGGATTATTGTATAGGGGTTCTTCAATCAGGTGTTTTATTGCAACCTGGTGGTTTAAGAAGGTAGATGACAAGTTTTTGGAATTTGTCTTTCGTTTGCTTCCATTACTTATTTGCTAGAAGGTGTGGAGAGCAAGAAATAATAAAGTATTTAATGGTGTGATTCCTTGTGCAAAGGTGATTTGTATGGAAATTTTATAGGAAATGAAGGATTTATTTAATTTGCAATTTCCAAGTTGTGTTATTTTAGGTTTTACCTGGAGTGCTTTCTATGATGAACTTAAGGCAATCCCGGTGAGGTATAGGTGCAAGCAAGTTATTTGGAAGATGCCAAGCCAAGGAGTTCTTAAGCTCAACATTGATGGATGTTCTAAAGGTAACCTTGGGAAGGCAGGTGGAGGTGGGGTCTTGCGAAGTAGTGTTGGAGAGATGATTTTGGCTTTCTCGATTAATCTTGGTGAAGCAAATAGCATCTAGGCAGAGGCTCGGGCTTGTCTATTTTGTATTAAATGTTGTTTGCAACAGGGTTATATATCTTTTGAAGTTGAAAGTGACTCACAGGTTTTGATTCAGATCATCAGCAGGAAGGCTAATTGTCCATGGTCCATTTATAGAGAAGTTCAGCAAATTCTGAAATTGGAACCACACTTTATTTCTTTGAGTCATTGTTTTCGGGAAGCTAATCAAGGCTGCTGATGCCTTGTCTAATATTGGAGTTTTTCATCAAAGTCACAGGATTTACACTCAGATTTCTGAGTTACCAACACAAGTCCGTGGTGCATTTAGATTAGATTTATTTCAAATTCCTTCAGTTCGTAGAATAATATGCTAGTAATGTAAAAGGAATAGTATTCTTGATTTATTGGCTTTCTTATTCTTGATGTATTAGAGAGGTAAGGTTTATGTCCCCCT
>JAMWEH010001933.1:0-27049 GCA_024721245.1 Mitragyna speciosa | reverse complement strand
TTACAACTTGAATTTTTCTTCAGATGACTCGCGACTGTCCTGAGCAATAGCAGGGTTAAAGAATCTCAAGTTTTATTCCATTGCTCGTATCTTGAAACTTTAGTTTTGTCATGTTATTTGAATTGATTATATGTTAAAGAGTTATATTTGGACGAATATTTGAGTGAAATAACGGGAGTTTCGAGTTATAGATTTTCTTTTGGGTGGGGGCTGTTTTTGTTGCCACATATTCACAATTGAGGAGGCATACATACTAAGCCTTACTCCCATCTTCCATCATTACTGGAGCAATATTCTAAGAGCATTGGCAGAATTTCTGTGTATCGTAAGATGTTTAACAAAAAGGGTATATGAAATTGTTGGAATGAAGACGCCACCGACTTCGTTGTATGTTTCAATTTCGGACTAGGATTGGAGGGCAGGAAATTCTAAGCTTGGTTTGATGACTTGGTTGAGTCATCAACGGAATGGAGTACTCCAATTTGAGACCATTTCGATTTCAATCAAAGACAGGAACCTTGTCGAGAACTCGTTTGAATTTGGTCAACTCGGGTCAAAATGTTATTCGTTTGGTCAATCCGGGCCCAAAAAAAAACAAAATGATAAAACAATAAAAGTGTTCCATAAATTTCAATTCGTCAATTTCACTGTCAAGTACTAGCGTAAATGTACAATAGACAATCAGTATTAATGGAATGCACAGTTAGTATTAATGGATAATGCTCTAGAAACTTCAAAGAGACGGACATCGGTAGAGATTATTGAAGAATGTGATGATGGGTTCACCATCTATGCCTTAATCATCAAATGCTATGGCTTTGATTGACTACTGATCAAGATGTCGAAATTGCCACTCGTCACCTTCTGCTTCCATGCTTTCTCAAGTTATAGTCTCTTAAAGCATGACGGCGCGACCAAAATGCTGCTCATTTTTCCTCATCTTTCTTGCTAATACTGTGGATTGTTGTCTTAGTTTCAAACCATGCCAAGAATGGCTGCATGATCAAGAAGATCAAGGTTGAAGAGCCTGACGATGATGTGCTAGAAATCACGATGATCAGAGAAGGTTTTGGTGCCAAAAAAGACTTCTTAAAGCAGGAGCCGGTGTCAGATGATGGTTTATCAATGGCATCTACCCAAGAATTTCTGGAAAAGATTGGCTTGAAGTTTATCAATGGCATCTACCCAAGAATTTCTGGAAAAGATTGGCTTGAAGCTTGAAACTTCTGAGAAAAAATGAATCTCTTGAAAAAAAAAAAAGGACAAAGATGTTGCAGTTTTTTACGGTGAAAGAGCATAATTAAATCAAGGGTATTTTTACTTATCTAAGGAATATGCTAGTGGATATACCACCACAAGTAGAAGCAACAGCAGAACAGAGCATGCCACGTTTGCAAGCATTGCCAGTTTGAAATTCCTGTGATGGATTCAGCCAGAAGTTCTTGCCACGAATGAAAGAGAAAATTACAGTTTTGGTCCCCAATGTTTGAAGTATTGGTAATTTTAGTTTCTAAAGTTTAGACAAAAGTAAATCTAGTACCAAATGTTTTAATTTTTTAGCACATTTAGTCCTATTAACCAGTTTTCTCAAAATCTTATCAGAATCTAATCACGTGAAACTAACTTGATGGTTACAAAAGTTTTCAAAAATAATTAAAAAAAGAAAAAAAATTTATTGTCATTATTTGTAATTAAAGGCACACATGTAAATGCACTATCTAGGTAGATTTTTTCAGTTTTATCCGCTTATTTATTATTTATAAACTCAAATTAGCGTCCTCATTAATTACAAATTATAGTAATTAAAATTTTTTCTTTAATCTAATTCTTTTTGAAAATTTTGTAATCGGCACGTAAGTATCACGTGACTAGATTCTGATAAGATTTTTATAAAACTAGTCAATAGAACTAAATATGCTAAAAATTTGTAACTTTTGGTACTAGATTTGCATTTGTCCAAACTTTAAGGACTGAAACTGTCGATACCCAAAATATTTAGTACAAAAAATACAATTTTCTCCGAATGAAATACCTGTGACTGAGAAGCTCATGTGTGTACTAACACCTGAGAAGCTCACTGGTGGAAAAGAGCCTATAGGTACAGGCTAGTCTGTACCGAAATAAATCCTGAATCAAGCTATATGGCCCACTTTCTCCTAGAAAACTCAATTCTATTTGTAGTTCCTGCCATATTGTGTCTCTAGCTACATTTACTTGGGCCTTTTCTTTGGTGCATTCTAGAGGGTTTATTTTCATGCAACTCCTAGTATAAAGCAAATGAACCTTACTTATAAACTTTGTAATTGGTCTAAAAGATGATGACTGTCTTGTTTATAAACTTTGCAATGGTGCATTCCAGATCTCGGCATCATTTATTCAAATTCAAGATAATTTTTGTTAATGATACATTAAGATTCAAGCTGCCATCCCTTTTGGTATCTGGTCCTCTACTCCAATCCAAAATCAACTCATAATGGCATTCTGTATAGTCGGCACACCCAGTAAGCACTGCAAAATCTCTCTTTTTATTATTAGAAATCTCCATTCTATTATTTTGTCCTTGTGCAAAATTGATTTCCTGTTATTTATTTAGCCGAATATGGACTACTGGTATTCTCATCTCCCTAGTTATTTTATGATTTAAATTACTCAAATTTGATTGTCACTATGTATTGGACTAAAACCTAATAAATTATGTTGGCATCCCAATTGAACATTTTGGAGTATAGTGATCATGACTTGTTTTATTTATTTATTTATTCATTTTTCTTGACTTTTATAATTATTAATTTATTTGATACAATTCTTGCCATAGCTTTTGTGTATGGCAAATAAATTTTAATGAGCAATTACTTTTAAAATATTTAGTGATAAGCATGACGTATTAGCTGAGGGATGATCTTGTAGCATATACTAATTATTGTGATAACTGTTTAAATTTTAGTAAAAAATATATTTTAAAAAAATGAACTAATGATCATGCAAACAAGTTAATATTGCAAATAAGATTTTTAAGTTACTAACATAATCCAAAAAATTATTTTTCTTTTGCCAAATATCAAGTCACTACTTGTAATATTTTTTGACACATTGTTAATAATAATCATTTATGAAGGCATATGTAATTGGTGAAATGGCAAATAAGGATATTGATTGGGAACATGGTACACCTGTAGGTGGAAATAGAAAAATGGTGAGATGTAATTATTGTGAAAAAGTAATACATGGTGTGACTACAAGATTAAAAGAGCATGTCAGTCATGTTACGAGTAGGGTTGTAAACAAACTGAGTCGAACCCGAATATTGAGCTAATCGAACTCAAGTTTGAAAAATTTTACCAGGGCTCGAGCTCGATCGAGTATCAAAACTAGAGTTCAAGCTCGACTCGTTAAACAATTAGGCAAACTCGAGCTTGATTCGAGCTCTCTCAAAAGTCAGTGTTCGAGTCGAGCTCGAATCTAGCTCGAACTCAAGTATCAATAAAAATATGTAATATAGGGGTATTTTAGTAATATCACCTATTTATAAAAAAATGATATTTATTTATTTATCGAGCTTGAAAAGCTTGAGGAGCTTTTCGAGCTGAATATTTATATATTCGGGCTCGGTTTATACTACTCGAGTTCGGCTTGATATCGCGCTCGAGCTTGAGCTCGTCAACTCGAGCTCGAGTCGATCTGTTGACTGAGCTACTCGCGAGTAGCTCGAATCGAAAACGGCCCTAGTTACGAGGTGAAGCTTGTCCAAAGGCTTCAAAAGAAGGTACAGATGTAACAAAAATGCATTTAAGGCTGGTAAGGCTCAAAGAGCTATAATAAAAAAGAAAAAAGAAGAAATATTGAACTCTTTGCAAGAAGAGAATATGTATGGCAATGCCAATGTAATTGGTGACAAGGATGACAAAGACTTTCATGAGATTGATGAATTGGAAAATAAGTGGATGAGGCATGCAATGAGCGACAGTTGACACTTGCAATTTGTTGAAGAATAGTGAAGGCATTCAATGTTTGGAAGTCAACCATCCATGTCTACGCTAGGTATTATTTGTAAATTAAAATGTTGTGATAAATCTCATATCAATTTATTAAAATAAATTGCAATTATTATTTATTTGTTATTTTTTATTTTTTAAAACATTGTTAACTTCAAGAAATATGGGTGTTGGTATTGCACAGCCAACAACTTATGCAAGTATAAGAAGATTGTCGTGTAATTTTAGTGTTAGGGAAGTAGATGAAATAGTAAGAAGATGAGTTGACTCGCATATGCTTTTTTTGAAACAAAAATTAATTAAATCAATGTTTGCGAGGAAAATATAAAGAGAGTAAGTAAGGTAATTTCAAAATGCTTTTAGTTCAATGCTATATCGTTCTATGCAACTGATAATCCATATTATCAATCAATAATTGATGAAATTGCCAAAGTTGGTCCTGGAATTAAAAGCCCTTCAACTTATCAAATTGGAAATGAATATTTAGATAAAAACTTTGATGAACTTGAGAAATATTTCGGAGATATTTATGATAAATTTTTAACTTTTGGGTGTACATGTACGTGTGATGGTTGGAGCACTTGTACAAAGCACGCAATAATGAATTTTATCATATATTGTGATAGGCATATGATATTTCATAGTTTAGTTGATTGCACAAATGTGAAGAAAAATATATTAATGGATGAGGTAGTAGAGATTGTGGGAGAACAAAATGTTGTATAGGTTGTAACAAGCGAATATAGCATAAAGCAGTTGGACAAACACTAATGAAAAAAAAACAAAAAATCTATTTTGGGTCACCTTGCGCTACTTTTGCATTGATATGATGTTGGAAGACATTGGTAAGATGCATGATGCAAAAAAAAAAAAAAAATCATTGCACAGGGAGAGAGGATAACAAGTTTCATATATAACAACGACAAAGTGGTGAATTTAATAAAGATATATACAAGAAAAAGGGAACTACATGTTCAACCATCACCAAATTCGCTATAAATTCATTTCTGTGGAAAGTTTTCTTCAACATTGTACATAATTGAGAAGAATGTGCACATTAGATGAATGGATAGATTTTAATTACACTACCGAATGAAAAGCAGAAGCTATTGAAGTGGTTAAGTTGATACTGTTAGAACAGTTTTGAAAAAAAGTAAGAAATGTGTGCGTTTTAAAAACTATTGATCAAGATAATAAGCCGATTTTGCCAATTATTTATTAAGCAATGGATAGAGCAAAAATGGCTATTCAAAGGTCGGTGAAATTTTGGGAGAGGAGCTGGGAAGCGATCGAGAACAGAAGGTACAACCAATTACATTGTGATTTACATGCAGGAGATAATTTAAAATATACACACAATTTTATTTTATTTAACATATTTTTTAAACTCGACCCTTCAATACTCTAGAACATTGAGTTTAATCTCGATAAAGTTCAAAAAGGATTGAAAAGAGCCATTACAAAGTTCGAGCCAAATTTAGATGCGCAAGTTGATGCTCATAGATAGCATTAGGTTGTGAACTTTGTTTAGTCCTTTATTGTGGTACATAATTATGCAAATTTAGTTCACCAAATGGAACCTAACTACTAATTCGACCCAAATAAAAGTTTTAGCTACTGCATTGTTAGAAATAGAAATTTGAAGTGCAAAAGGGCAATACCCAAAGCACAAAACAAAAACTTGGAAAAAAAAAAAGGAACCTATTCTTTTTTTTTTTTACTCAAAAAAAAAAAAAGAAAAAGAAAAAGAAAGAGTAGTTAACAAGAGCTTATAGCATGTTATGCATTTAAAGAAGCAAATGCAAGAAGCTCTTTGTTGCCTTCAAAGAATGGCATGTCTGATGCATCTAGAGTAACAATGGTTTCCGTTGCATCCTTATCTCTGGTGCCCGCCAAAAAGAAAGTGTTCTTAGCACCAGTTTGATGGATGTTGCATACTAGCGCAGGATTCCCTAGTCCAAAGTCAACATCATAGAATGGAAATCTGTACTAGCTGCTGCAAAAATAATACTGATTAAATCTCCCGCTTTGGACTTCCTCCATCTCAGTACATAATGCAGATGAGATATCATCCTTTGCTTCTTTATTGCGTTCGTACTTGTTCTGAGTTTCAACTTTTCCTTTCTGAGCTGACGAACTAAATCTGAGAAGTTCACGTGGTTTTCCATTGTGGCTGAGACTGGAAAAAATGTCACAAAATTGCCGACCGAATATGGTGGTAATGGAGGAACAGTAAATGATCTCAAGTTGGCAGCATTGAACAATGTGGATGGCTGGAAAGAACCCGAATTTGCTTTTGATGCGGCCATGTTGCAGCTATAAAGTAGTGCAATCACAACTTAAAATCGAGTAGGATTATCAACCCCGGATGAATTGATTGCCATAGCTTTGAGTTCATCTATTTTAGATGACTGGAACAAGAATCTCCTGGTGATGCAATTTCCTGCTGCAGTTGGAGCTTTCAGCACATTAATGAATGTCTTATCATCAATACGTGGGAACACAGAAGCACCATTGAAGAGAGGAGTTGGAACCATAGTTCAAAGACTCGTCGACTAGGCCGAGTCGGAACCGGATCGGAGCATGGCGGTTTGATACTGTTCCGATATCACTCGGAGACGGCGGACTCACCGGAAAATCGGTCGGTCTCGGTGAACTCGGATCGAGTTGGATCCGAATCGGTGCGAATCGCCCGATACGGAACCAGCTCGTCCGAGTCAATCCGGACCACCATATATGTGCCATAATCCAAAGAAATAACATAGAGATATTACTCACCGATTCGGAGCCTACTGATTTTCGGCATTGGGGTTGATTTTCCGGTGGTTTAGGCGGCTGATTTGGAGGGTTTTTTAGTGTTTATTCAAGCTCGAATTTGTTTGGATTTCGATGGGATGATGGCTGAGATTGAGTAATGTTTGGGTGGTTGTGATGTTGACTGGCGGGAGGAAGTGATCCGGTGGCTGGCGGCGGCGGGAGGAAGTGATCTGATTTAGGGATTGCTGGGTCCGAGTGGAGAAGAGGAGCAGAGAAGAGAAGACGACGGCTTCTTTTTTTTGGGTTGTAAGCACCTCGCGCAATGCGCGAGGGTGCCCCTTTTTTTTAATAATAAAAGGACCGTGCGCATGCGTGCGGTGTCCTTTTTCAATAATAAAAGCACCGCGCGCGATGCGCACGGTGTCCTTTTTCAGTAATAAAAGACCACGCGCAATGCGTGTTAGTTTTTTTTTTTTTTTAATGTCGCGCAGATTCTGATTTTTTTAACACACCCGTGCAAATACAAAGCCATTTTTTTATGTAATTTACTTTAGATCTCTTCTATATAAAGGCACATCCCGTAGGCCAAACATATCCAATTTCTTATCTTGCAAATCACAAAATTTTACAGCATCCTGCAGTAGCTCTTTTGGAAATCAATTTTGCCTCCCTGAAGCAAAATTTCAAGTTATTTTTCTTTTTACTTATATATGGTTTTTTGTTTTTATAATGTTTTATTTTTTTATATGTTTTTTCGCATGTATATATATTATTATGATATATATATATATATATATATATATAATATAGTCTAGATTTGTATATGTATTATTATTGTAATACACACACACACTATAAAATACATACACATACATAATATATATGTGTGTGTGTATTTTTTTTTATTTTTATAATGTTTTATTTTTATATATTTTTCATATGTATATATATTATTGTTATGATATATATATTATATTCACACACACATAATATATGTGTGTGTGTGTATTATTTTTTAAAATATTTTATTTTTATATATTTATCATATGTGTATATTCTGAATTTGTATATGTATTATTATTGTAATACACACACACGCACATATATATACATGCATTTGTGTGTGTGTATATATTATCCTTGATATGTGTATATTATTGTTTTTTGTTTTTATAATGTTTTATTTTTTATATATTTTTCATATGTATATATATTATTGTTTTGATATATATATATATATATTATATTCTGAATTTGTATATGTATTATCTAATTGTAATACACAAACGCACATATATGTACACGTGTTTGTGTGTGTATATATATATTATCCTTGATATGTGTATATTATTGTTTTTTGTTTTATAATGTTTTGTTTTTTATATATTTTTCATATGTATATATATTATTATTTTGATATATATATATTATATTCTGGATTCTTATATGTATTATTATTGTAATACACACACGCACATATATATACACGCGTTTGTGTGTGTATATATATTATCCTTGATATATGTGTATTATTGTTTTTTGTTTTTATAATGTTTTATTTTTTATATATTTTTCAAATGTATATATATTATTGTTTTGATATATATATATTATATTCTAGATTTGTTTATGTATTATTATAATACACTTACTCACACACACACATATAAAATATATATTATTGTTTAAATCTTAGTAAAAATATATTTTTAAAAATTAGACTAATGATCATACAAACAAGTTAATATGTAAATAAGATTTGCAAATTACTAACATAATCTAAATAATTACTTTTCTTTTGTCAAATACCAACTCATTACTTGTAGTAACTTTTTGATAGATTACTGATACTAACCATTTATGATGACGTATGTAACAGGTGAAATGGCAAGTAAGGACATTGGTTGGGAACATGGTACACCTGTAGGTGGAAATAGAAAAATTGTGAGATGTAATTATTGTGGAAAAGTAATGCATGGCGGTATTACAAGATTGAAAGAGCATGTCGGTCATATTACAGGACAAGTTGAACCTTGTCCAAAAGCTCCAAGAGAAGTTATAAATGTAATAAAAATGCATTTAAGAGCTGGTAAGGCTCAAAGAGCTTACCTTAAAGAAGAAAAAAGAAGAAATATTGAGCTCTCTGCAAGAGGAGAATATGTATGGTGACGAGGAGGAAGAAGACGTATATGAGATTGATGAATCGGAAGATAAGCAGATGAGGCGAGCAATGAGAGAGAGCCGATACTTACAATTTGTTGAAGAGCAGCGAAGGCATTCAGTGTCTGGAAGTCGACCATCCATATCTATACCAGGTATTATTTGTAAATTAAAATTTTATAGAAGTTATCGTATCAATTTATTAAAATACATTGAAATTATTATTTATTTTTTTATTTTTTAAACATCTTTTACTTCAGAATATATGGGTGCTAGTACTTCGGAGCAAGCAACTGCTAGAAGTAAAAGGGGCTTGTCATCGTAATTTCAGTGTTAGACAAGCAGATGAAATCATAACCAGAGGAGTTGACTCGCATATGTTTCCTTCGAAACAAAAATCAGTCAAATCAATGTTCGCAGGGAGAAAACATAAAGAGAGTCGGTAAGGCAATTTCAAAATTTTTTCATTTTAATGCTGTACCATTCCATGCAGCTGATAATCCATACTATCAATCAATGATTGATGAAATTGCCAAAGCTGGTCCTGGAATTAAAGGCCCTTCAGCTTATCAAATTGGAAATGAATATTTAGATGAAGAATTTGAAGAGGTTCATAAATATTTGGAAGATGTCTATGGTAAATTTTCAACTTTTGGCTGCACACTTATGTGTGATGGTTGGAGTACTCGCACTAAGCACCCAATAATAAACTTTATGGTATACTGTGATAGGCATATGCTATTTCATAAATCAGTTGATTGCACAAATGTGAGAAAAAATGCAGAATATATTTTTAAATTAATGGATGAGGTAGTAGAGTCTATAGGAGAAGAAAATATTGTACAGATTGTGACAGATAATGAATCTAGTATGAAAGCAGCTGGACAATTACTAATGAAAAAAAGAAAACATCTATATTGGTCACCTTGTGCTGCTCATTGTATTGACTTGATGTTAGAAGATATCGGCAAAATGGATGAGGTGAAGCAAACTATTGCACAGGCAAAGAGGATCACTAGTTTCATATACAACAGTGATAAAGTAGTGAATTTGATGAAGACATATACAAGAAAAAGGGAATTGTTATGTCCCGACATCACAAGATTCGCTACTGAATTCATTTCTTTGGAAAGTCTTATTCGGCATTGTCTAGAATTGAAAAGAATGTGTACCTCAAATGAATGGATAGATGTCAATAACACAACCAAACGAAGAGGAGAAGCTGCTAAAGTAGCTGAATTGATACTATCCGAAAGGTTTTGGAATAAAGTCAGATTTGTCTGTGCAATAATGGAGCCTTTGGTCAAAGTCTTAAAGACCGTTGATCAAGACAATAAACCGACCTTGCCAATTATTTATGAGGCCATGGATAGGGCAAAAATGGCCATTAAAAAGTCGGTAAAAAATTGGAGGAGTATTTGGGATGTGATTGACAACAGATGGTACGACCAATTACATTGTGATTTACATGCAGCAGGTAATTTAAAATAATATATGCAATTTAAATATGCATTATATATGTATTCACTTGTTTAATTAATTTTATAATTTTATTTTATTTAGCATATTTTTTAAATCCGACCCTGCAATACTCTGGAATATGTGAGTATAACACTGATGAAGTTCGTAAAGGGTTGAAAAGAGTCATTACAAAGTTGGAGCCAGATTTGGATGCACAAGTTGATGCAATAAATGAGGTATATTTATGATTATTTTATTTATATGTATTAGTGATCACATGCATTACCAAATTCTAGAATTTTAACATATATGCATATGTCATTTTTTGTAGATCAAAATTTTCACAGAGAAAAGAGGAGGATTTGGAAGTTCTATTGCAACAAGAGCATTGTCGAAATCCTTACCAGGTTCGAGCTTCAACTCAATATATACTTAAGTTTAAGTTATATGAATGAAGTTAATATTTTTTATAATATTAAGATTATTATTATTATTCTAATTGATTATTATTTTGTCTGTTTAGCTGAATGGTGGCTCAATTACGGTGAAGATGCTCCACATCTGAGAAAGATTGCAGTGAAAATATTAAGTCAAACTTGCACATCCTCTGGTTGCGAAAGAAATTGGAGTACTTGGTCCTTGATTCATACAAAGCTTCGCAATCGTCTAGCAATTAAAAAATTGCATAAATTGGTCTTTGTGCATTATAATATGCGATTAAAGGTGAAAAATATGATGTATCAAAGGGACACTGATGACTTCTACAGCCCAATTGATTTGAATCACATTTTTCATCAAGATGATATATTAGATGAATGGATAAGAGAAAGTGATCAGCCTACCTTATCTGAAGATAATCTCGAGTGGTTAGATGAAGGCATTCGCCAACATGAATCAGAAAGAAGTCAAGATGGCAATAGACGTGATAGTGATGATGATTTCGGTGATACATTATCCCAATTTATTACCAGGAGGAACAAAAAAAATCTTATTCAATCATCATCTCAGAGGCATAAAGGTAAAGGTAAGGTTGGACAAACGAGTAAGGCATGTTGCTATTTCATCCTCGTCCAATAAAAGTGATAGTGACAATGATGATGGTGATGATGGTGGTGATGGAAATGAAGTAGATAATTCTTTGAGATATAGTGGAAGTCACGATCAAGAGAGCCAACAAACAGGAGGTACGTCGTGGGCTCGAGATCAAGATAATTATTATGCCACTCAAGACACTGATCATGGTTATCGTCCAGGCATAGAAGCACAACGAGAATATCTCAACAAATTAACTGAGTTTCCAAGTCAAGATACTTTCTCTTATCCTTCAGGCTCACAAAGACATAGAGGAGTTGAAGAGCATATGCAAAATTTGAGTATAGATCCGAACTCTAAGTACGATTCTAGTCAAGATTGGAGCACTAATCAATCGGAATATGGCTACGAGCAATCATACGGAATTGATACGGGTTATTATAGCCGATATGGTCTATTTGATGGAACTGGACAAGTTGATAGTTCTACTAGTAGTCATGGTGGCAGATATTATGAACAAACAATTGATAGACATCATGACAGCTCCTCTTTTGAATCTAATAGCTTTGGCTATGATCGTACTAGCGATAGTGCTAACTATCGAGGGTTCGGATATTATCATTATGCTCCGGAATTCACTAGCAATCAATCAATTCCCACGTATCATGATCATGGAATGCCAAGTCAATCCTCACAATCAACGAATGCACAAGATGGCTCTTATATGTTACCTGCTCCAGATCCACATTCGTTTTACCATCCATCGGGGGAAAATGATAGTGATTTTGAACCGCATCGTCATTCTACTTGGTATTGATAGGTGAACATTCAAAATAATATTAGACATTTTTTCAAGTCTTTGCATTTTGTTTAATGTGATTCATTTTTAAAGATGTAGATTGTTTTTTTATATCGATAAAATGGACACATTTTAGAGATTTTATTTACTTATTTTTTTAGTTATTTTTGTGTAGCATACTTTTCTTTATATTTTGAATGATTATTTATAATTTTTAGAATAGAAATTGATTTAAAATGTGCGTCTCACCGAGACCGCGACCGAGACGCCGAGTCCGATGTGGAACGATACGCGCTGCGACCGCGACCGAGACCGCGACATTGAACCATGGTTGAAACATGATCACTCAATTTATGAGTCATTGCTGCCCAATCATTGATGAAATTGCAAATGGTAGATGCATCTAGGACCTTGTGAGACGAGCAGAGGTATAACGTCATTCCTCCGCAATCGAAATAGCTAACTTGAATAACCAATAGACTGCATGTAGTAGGAGAGATGCTAGAGAACATACATCTAGGAAAAACAAGATCTTTCAAAATAAGAGTTCTCTTGTTTGAGAATTTCAGACATTGATCACTTAATCCGGGCTTCAGTAAACTGAACTCCTGCGTCATTGCAATCGACAAAACAATTATTCATTAGCCTTCTAGTCATGGTTTAATGTCGCGGTTGCAGTCGCGGTCGCGGCGTGTACCGTTCCACCTCAGACTCGGCGTATCGGTCGCGGTTTCGGCGAGATGCAAATTTTGAATCAATTTCTATTCCAAAAACTATAAATAATCATTCAAAATATAAAGAAAAGTATACTAAACAAAAATAGCCAAAAAATAAGTAAATAAAATCTCTAAAATGTACCATTTTTATCGATGCTAAAATTTAATCAATTCATTGAACCAATTGCACGCGCAGTCATTTCATGTCAGTGCATTATTTTGTTGATAATTTTGGTGCATTATTTCACTAATTCCTTTTTTTTTTTTTGCACTCTAGTCCGTAAGAACTGGAGTGCAATTTCGAATACACAACTCCCCCTTTTTTTTTCATTGCAGTCACTAGAGGGATTAAAGTGCAATTTTGCCAATTAAAAAAATAATCTGCCCGTGGAAAAAAAAAAAAAGCAATCAGCGCACAATGCGCGCAGATTGTCGAATTAAAAGAAAAAAAGCCTCTACGCGCAGAGGACACAATTACAAAAAAAAAAAAAATCTGTCTTCATCTTCCCCAATCAACCGACTGCATCTTCTTCTTCTCTGATGCCGTTGACTTTAGCCGGACAAAGCCACAGCCAACCTCAACATCACCACCACGGCAATTCTCCTCACCCTCAACCACCATCCCCTCAGTCAAATCGCAGCCATAAGCCCCAAATTCACACCTAATCCGCTGGAAAACAGCCCAAAATTCACACCAAAATCGCCGAAAAATAGGCCCAACCGACTGCAAAATAGCTGAATTTGCCGTCTCCGAGTGAAATCGGATCGGTATCGGATCGCGAAGCTCTGATCCCATTCTGACTCGGCCGAGTCTTTGAACCCTGCTTCCAGTGAAGGGGTAAAGTAGGTCAGAGTTTTTGATAGGGAAGATTGAAGCAGTTGAGACATTTCAGATTTTTCCTTGCCCCAAACATTGTCAGGTGGATAGAAGAAAGCCTAGGGAACATAGTCGCAACTCATCATCTGGTCTTTGCGACAGATCTTGAAGTACCTTGATGAAAGAGGGGTGAAAGAGGAAGGTTTAATCAATGTATCAGAAAGTATCGCTAGCAGGGAAGTATCCTTGGGGTCCATGATTCTAAATTGGATTTCTGAAAGCTAAGACAACCTTTTAATTGTGACTGGTTAATTGATGGAGTTTATGTGGAAAAATTTGTGATTCATGATGAATAGCTAGCAGAATTGAAAACGCCAGCTACGTATAGGGATAGCAGATCTCAGCGAATCAAACTAGTGTTCTACCTACGGTTTCAATTTTGTCGGATAACTCGAGGAATTAAACTAGTAAAATCTCAAAACTCAAGGAGGATACAAGTACCAAGGATCGAAATCAATTCAATTTACCGATCATTAATTAACTACTTATGTTTGGTACGTATGGAATAGAATATAAAGCCTTTTCCACCTGAATGTCTTTCAACCTGAATGGGCTAAAAAAAGTTTTCAATCCTTGTTTGGTAACGCAAGTCAGAATATAATATTATTCTTTTTTTAATGTATGACATAATCATATTTAGGTGTTATAATATAATATAATAAAATATATAATAATGTAACTTAATTGCTCTTAATTCTTTGTACCATAATATATAATATTTTTATTTTATTTGTTTGTGATTCTAAACTTACAAAATACTTTAATATTATTAATTTTAAAATTCGTGATATTCTTGTTAAAATTAAATTAATTATACTCTTTAATTAATTAATTTTTTAAAAATTATTAGCATTATAATTAAGAATGTAAAAAAATTAATAATGAAAATAGGAAGTTTAGTTTTTACACATTTGCATAAAAGTTAAAAATAATATTTTAAACATTTATATGGCAAAAAAATTATTCTAAACACATATTAAACTGATTGTGATTTAAAATCATATAAAATCATTAATTAAAATTATAAAAAGCCTATATTTTTTAAAATTTTAAAAATTAAAAATTATTTGAATATATTTTGGTTAAAAAGAAGCAGCAAAAAAATATATGTAGACATAAAATTGAATTCTATTTTTTAGACCTTTCCATAACAAAGTTGGAATGGGCCTTCCCCTATATTTTGTTGAAGAATGGAAATGTATGAAAAAGTTGGAATGGGCATTCTAATGAGAAAAAACTTCTCAACTTAAAAAACTTGAGAATATAACGGAAAAGTTGGAAAAATCTTTCTATTCTACCCCATTCCCGTGCACAAAACTTGAGGTAAGAAGTAGACATGTTTTGAAACAAAGATTAATAAAACTTTTTAAATGCTAAAAAGCTAAATAGAGAAGGCACCAAACCAACTCTGAAAATTTTACGCATTACGAAAATGGGAAAATCTAAAATGGCTGCACATTACCGAAAAGTATGCATTCCTGTTACCACATTAGGGATGCAAAGGAATCTCTACATTTCAAGGTTTTGACTCTTTTTTAATCTTGAACGCCAGTATTCGAGATAGATTTCCACATTAAATGTCGACTTCTTTTATTGTTTGGAAAGCTATTTTCGAGGAAAGTGATTATCAATTCACACAACTATAAGAACCTGTAAAATAATCTTTAATTTAAATTTCTGTTTGTAATAAGGAATTTTCTAGACAGAACCCTTAGAACACCAAATAACACACGTACATTATTTTATCTATAGTGCACAAGTATACTCGTTTTTATTTTTCCCCTTGAATTTTGACAATTTCATGTCATGCTAGCATATAGAAGGAATCGTTTAAGTAGCTCACGCAAGCTATAGGAGTTCATGCAGTAACTCAGTCATGAGTGAAGTAACCAACCAGAGTTAAGAGTTGAATTAAATGTTAGTTAGAAATAGTTAGTAATCAATTGAACTTGCTACAGGTGGCAGCTACGCAATTTGGCAAAGCTTTTAAAGAATAGATGATAGTGAGAAAGAAGACAAGTTGGTTGTAACTAAATTCTCTCTCTCTCAATTCTTCTGTAATGCAATTCTCAGTTCCTTTCTAGTTTCTATCAATTCCCTCATTCTTTCTCTTCTCTTCCTCAATTCCTTCTTCATTCATTTATTTCTGTTGGGTTACTTGCAAATAAATTGTTTATCTAGCTCAGGCCTGACAAATTGGTATCAGAGCCCCGAATCCTTGGACAGCAACATGGCAAAAAGTACCTGGTCTAGAACAATGGAAGATCAGATCAAGAAACAAGACTTCAAATTGCAAGAAGCATTGGACAACTTCCAAAATTTTCAACAGCAAATCCGGTGAGGGAAGAATTTTATCAGCAACTTTTATCAGAACTTCAATACTTTGATTAAACTCATAAATAAGGAAAACGGGAGTCCCGAGGAAGTAACGCTTGTTAGTGTATGCCCTAAAACCAAGTTGGTTTTTGAGATTTTTATTACGCTTATTTCGTGTTATACTTATATATGTGGCATTTTCTTTGTCATTTAATACTTGTTATTTATATTACTTGTTTATTTGATAAAGTCCATAGAATATTAACTGTGTATAAGAGATTGTAAGAGTTACAATGATGAGACTCTTATTACACATTAAGTTATATTCTTAAATATCCCTAGTCATAGTATTAATGAGATTGGACATCATTAATATGGGAAGACTAGCACATACTTTGCCTCTACTTATGGTAAGTAGTAGTTGATCTCGTCAACTATGGCGTGTGACACCTAAGCTGGTATGTGGATGCTTGTTAGAGAACAAGTTCATTGGATTGATCCGCCGAGAGTTACTATTCATAGTGCTAATGAATTATACTCTTAATGGCAATGGTGTAAGTGATCCTTAGACTTGAGATTACCATGGTATCTTGAGTGTGGATTGCTATGCTTTGACTCTATTGCTCGGTGCTCGTAAAAGAGTAGCCCATACGGTAGAGATTGGGTATAGTATGAAGCATGGAAGGATAGTGAGTAATCGATATAGGATTCACCACTCCTTATTATAGGAGAGTATATCCCGGATTGGCCACTTGTTGAAATATGACTTAAAGAATCTTTTGCGCAAAAGTGAAAGTATGACTTGAAAGAGTTTCAAGGTTATACTTTTATGAAAGTTATATTTCGGGAACAAGAAATCATTAATTAGTCATTTAAAGAGTGCGCACTACACTCTTAGACTAATTGGGATATAGTGTGGTGAAAGGATATTAATTACACGGTAACATTGTCATTGATAGGTGTAGTCTACCATATGACTTTCCTATTCACTTGGGTGGTCATGATGCATTGCTAGACGCCACTCATGATCTATAAGTGCAAATTAATTAATTAGTGAATTAATGATAAATTAAAGTGTTAATTTATCTGGCTCTTAATTAATTAATTAATGAGTTATAATTTGTACTTATTGCCAACGTGAATGGAACCTAATGGGTCACACACAATAAGAACATGGTCTTTGGGTTAAATTGTTATTAAGATAAGTATAAGATACTTATGGGGTTAATTTATGTGATAAATTAACTTAAAGGACTTAATTATAAATATTCTAAGTCTTGATGGAAATTAGTTTCCTAAAAGGAATTAAGAAGCTATTTGGTTTCCTTTTGGAATTGGTTTCCTAAAGGAATAGGATTAGCTTAAGATAAGCTTCCTAAACCTTCTTGGTTTCCAATTGCTCTTGTTTCCTTAAAGACTAGGATACTACATCTATAAATAAGTCCATGCCTTGACTCTTGATTGATTGATGAAACATAACACAAAATTTAGAGAGAGAAAAATTGAGAGCTTGGTGGCGTTTTTCTCTCCAAGAAAAACGCCACACCTCCATCCCTAATTGTTAGGGTTTCAACTTCTTTCTTCTTCTTGTGTTCTTCATGAATCATTCAAGGGAGCTAGCACTCAAAAGGCAAGGCAAGCAAGCCCAAAGGTTCCTAAAGATCATGTTCGTGTGGATACCGTTGGAGGCTCGACACTTGGAGGGCTTTTCATGGTAGATCAACACCTTCATTCGAATAGGATCTTGCCCTTTGAAGCATAGAAACCTTCTATGCTTGAGGTATTTGTGCTAAACACCCTTTAATCGTATAGATTACATCAAAGAGATCCATGGCTAAGGTAATAAATTTTTAAATTTTCCGCTGCGTTACTCCCTTATTACCTTACAGTGGTATCAGAGCCTACTTTGATTATATCTATATGATTTGTGTTTATTTAATTGTCATAAATATGGATGGTTTGTTCTTGATGAAATTTGTCTCAAAATTGTTTTAGAAAAATCAAGAGTTTGATTTTTAAGATAAGTTCTTAATTGTTTAAAAGTGTTTTAAATAATTAAGATGAGTTCTTATGGTAGTATTCAAGGTTTCTAAATTATTTTTTACTGTGCTAAAAGGGTTTTAACATGTTTTGATTCAAAAGAGTTTTGAAAAAGACCAAAGAATTTCAAAGATCGTATTTTCTGGACACAAACCGCGCGAAAACTCGCGCGCGTTTTGACCCGCGGTTGAAATCCCGTACGTTCTGTCGACAAACCGCGGATGAAACCGCGCACGGTTTGTCCCACGGTTTGTAAACCGCGGATGAACCCGCGCACGGTTTGTCCCACGGTTTGCTAGCAGAGTTCTAGCGGGATTTTTCCTAATTTTTTGGAAAACGCGAATTTTTAGAATTTTCTCTACAAAACACTTTCCAATTTTAATTGTTAATAATTGGAAAGTTAAATATTGGAAACCTACACCTTCTATAACTTTATTTTTGAGACAAATAAATTCAAGAATATTAATCTAATTAATTTAGACCATGTGATTTATGACTAGAATTAAATAAAGTAATTTATTTAATTGTTAAATATTATGATGGCATGGTGGATGATTATGGACTATGACCAATGTGATTGAATGGTTGAATTTTTTTTATTAATTTTGATGGTTGGCTTGTATTGGTTTTTAAAATAGGGCCTGCGCGTCCTGCCTTCTCTATTATTCTCATGTAATTCTCTTCTCACCTAACTCCCCTCGAATGTAACTCGAGGTTTCTTAGTCAATACATGTAATGTACATTGTGTAGGTTAGAGTTAGGTTTTAATTTTCTAAATTGTTTAGAATAGAATTACATGTGTAATGTACAAAGAAGATGGAGATGGAACCAAGGAGCAACCATGGAGGCTCATCAAGAGTTGAAGACCTCCCAAGGAATGCATCAAGGAGTTGATCACATCCCTTAGGAATTTGACCATATATTTTCCTTAAGGCTCGAGGAAAATATTTTAGTTAAGTCCATAATCATCCACGGTTTATTGTGCATGTTTTTATTTTATATGTCGATATATTTTAATTACATGCTATGATGAGACTATATATTGTATAATTAAAATAAAAATCCCTCAAATAAAATATTAAGTCACTTGCCTTCCATTATTACTAGTAAAAATCATAGTTCTTGCTAAGTGTTGACACGTTGGCCTCCGTCAAGGTCACCTTACCTAGAGCATGTTTTTTACTATGAGATATGATCTCCAAATAATGGGTCTGACTTAACAAAAATGCTTAATTTGTTGGTTTCCATCAAGGCTATGGTGTTTTTGAGGCGATATTAAGTCAATATATATAAGTTGCCTTCCATTATTATAGCAAAAACGAAGAGTTCCTATTAAGTGTTGACACGTTGGCCTCCGTCAAGGTCACCTTACTCGGAATATGTTCTTGCTATGAGATGTGATCTCTGAATAATGGGTATGACTTAACAAAAATACATAACGAGTTTGGCCTCCGTCAATGTTATGATATTTTTGAGGCAATGTTGGGAAACACATAAGATGTGAATATCAAGAGTTGATACCCAACTATCTAGGAGTCACAAGAGTTGTGATTGATAAAAGTTATCTACCTAATCGAAGTTACCTTTGGGGCATTGGCCTCCGTCAAACCCAAAGTTAATTAGATGGGATCCTAGCCCACTAGGAATCTCCAATGGATTCCGAATCAATATATTGAGGGTTATTGATTTGAAGTAAAATAGTGGGAGCAAACCAAATAAATTCGAAGCCCACATTTTTGGTTTGCAATTATAACACGAAACAAATACTTGTACTATCTTTTCATTTGTTGTAGAATGAATGTACACTTGAATACACTTATCATCCTATATCTCCATATATATATATACGATTTTCTTGGACTAGTGTAAGACTTGAGAATAGTTCTTAAGCACAATTGGCTATGTCCTTGATACCCACTTCCACTTGTCCTATAGTGACAATTATAGTTAGGAAACAATGTGCATACAAGATGCATAAAAGATGATAATGATATTGCTACTTATATCATAATGTCATCTATAATTCCTAAGCTATAAAAGTAGCACAAATTGATAGATCTTTTTGTCTGTGATTGTGCATCTCAAAGAGTTGTTGATACACAATCTAGGACCATTAGATATGAGATATCTAAAGAGTAGTCTATCAAGGAAGAAAGGGGCACTTTATTGCTTGTCAAGGGGAAACCCTAGCGTAGGTCTTAAGAAGACCATAGTAGCTATGACAAAGCTTAAAGGTGTGATCAAAATGGACAAGTCTAAGGGCACATGTTTCCAATTCTATTGGAAAGGGAATTGTAAGGCTCGTTTCAATACTAAGAAGATAAAGAGGCCTAGTGAAGCTTCTACTTCTAAGTATGTTTATATTTGAGATAAATTCATCTACTAATTAAGACCATTGGGTATAAGATACCTGGATATAGATCCCATATTTGCAAAAATGTGCAAGGTCTTAAAGCATGGTAGACAATAAGGAAAGAGAAAGTCAAACTACGTGTGATGAATGGAGCAAGAGTTGCTACACTCGTTGTAGAGACTTATACACTCTTTACCAACTGGGCTTGTTCTAGAATTTAAAACATTGTTATTATGTTGTGATACTTACAAAAGAACATGAAATCAATTCACATTAAATGTGAAAAGATTTACCATTACAAAAGAGAATATATACTGTTCTTTTACGTAATGGTGTTCTTTGTGGTATTAGATCACTAAAACAACGTTTTACAAATCCTAGACCTTGATAAGTCCATTCTCAAACATAGACAAAAACTCTATATTTTTGAAACAACTATCCTTCTGGCATTATAGACTTGGTCATGTGAATGAGAAACGCACTTCCAAATTACATAATAGTTGTGTACTTGGACTCATTCAATTATGAATCTATTTGAGACATGTGATTCTCATTTACTTTGAAAGATGACCAAAACACCTTTTATTTGAAAAAGGTGAATGTGCTAGTGATCCTCATAGAACGTTAACATATAGATGTTTTTAGCTCAATGTCGATCCATGCTAGAGGATGTTTATCATACTTCATCACTTTCATGGATGATCATATGGGATATGATTATGTGTATCATATGATACACGCATCCATGGCCTTTGAAATGTTCAAAGTCATTAAAGTTGAAGTAAGAAAAACAAGTTGACAAGAGTAAGATTTGACCTATGTGGATAATACTCAATGTCAAGTGTTTCAAAATAATTAAAGAAGAATGTGATTCTTTGTCAATGTCTCCACTTGACACACCATTGTTGATGATGTGTGAAAGAGGAGAAGTTGTACCCTATGAGATATGGTGCAAACTATGATGAACCATACTACAATTCCTAACCTCATTTTAGGGGTTCTTGTCTTAGATGCCAACTCCTATACACTCAACCATGTTTCGACAAATGTCTATTTGTGGGGTATCCTTGTGAAAACAATGGACACCACTTCTATAATCCCCTGAGCAAAACGTTTGTCTCAAGAAATGTCTTTTTCTAGAAAAATAGTTATTCTTAAAAGAGACAGTGGGAGTAAGATAGAACTTGAAAGGTTCAAGAACCATGAATTGACAAAGATCAATAGTTGGAACTAGAGCTTATGCCACATGTTGATGAGGCGCAACGGAAGCTCAAAGTACACAAAATCTTCAAAAGACTGGTAGAGTACGTTATACTCTTGAGAAATACAGATTTCTCACATATGAGATATATAGATTTTTCATTAGCAAGAGCAATAATGTACTAGTCATATATGATGACAAACCTACTAGTCACGAAGAGGCTTTGTCTAATGTAGACTCCTTGATATGGCAAGATGCCATAAAATCCAAAATGGATTCCATGTACAAGAACAAGGTGTAGACCTTGCTCGAGTCACCTAAAGGGATAAAACCCATAGGGTGCAAGTAGGTCTTTATGAGAAAGACTGACATGGATGGTAACGTAGTTACCTATAAAGCAAGGTTAATGGAAAAGCAATTCAATTCAAAGGCTTGACTTTGAAAGAAACCATTTCACCAATAGCCATGCTTAAATCCATTTAAGATTTTACTTGCAATAGCTGCTTTTATGGCTATGACAAATGGATATGAAGACTTCATCCCTTAACGGGAATTAAAAGGTATGTATATGACACATCCCTTGGGCCTTCACCTCCATTGATAGTCATTGGATACGCAAGCTTCAAGGGTCCATTTGTGGACTCCTGCAAATGTCAAGGTGTTGGAGCATTTGTTTTGATAAGATAATCAAAGAGTTTGATTTTCTTAAAAACAAAGACAAGCTTTGTGTAAATGTAAAGTTGAGTGGGAGCATTGTCATTTTCTTGATACTATATGTGGATGACATATCGTTGATGGAAACAACATACTTTAAAGGTAAAGATATGGTTGTCCAAGAATTTCTTAATCTAAGAGAGGCGATCTCTAATTTGGAAATTAAGATCTATATAGATAGATCCAAGAGGTTGCTTGGTCTCACTAGATCCAAGTACATAGGCTAGATGCTAAAGGGTTTAGCATAGTGTAATCGAAGAAGGGGTTTTACCTATGTGATAGGAGATTACTCTTCTGAGAGACATGTGTCATTGACACTTGTTGAGGTTGATAGCATTAATAGATCCCATATGTTTTTGCAATAGGTTCTATTATATATGCTATCCTATGTATAGAGACTCAATGTCTTCTGGCCTTAAGTGTTACGAGCAATTCTGGTGAGTGTCACTAGATGGTTATCAAAGAATATTCTTAAGTACTCAAGTAGCACTAAAAGACTATTCTTGACTATGGAGATCACACTTAGGAAGTGTGTGGATTTAAAGATACAAACTTTTAATCCAATAGGGATGATAAGAAAATCATGAGATGAATTGGTGTTCACGTTGAACTGTAGTAGATAAAAGCGTTTTATGATAGATACTACAACATATTCTACAACAAAGGCGAGTACATGGTAGCTTTAGAAGTTACTATGGATCAAGGGATTCTTTGTTAGATAAAGAATAGTTCCTTCCATTGTTTTATGAAACAATTGAGCCATCATTTAATTAAGGAACTAAAGTCTCATCCATGATCCTAAAGTGTATTTAGGTGCCACCATCTATTTATGGAAATAGTTTGGTACAAATGATGAAAAGATAGAGGAAGTTCCCACAATGTAAGTGCCACTAATCCTTTCACCATGGACTTGTCCCAGAATAAGCATGATAGTCATGCTCATGGCCTAAAACCTATAGGTGATTGGTTTTAGTGCAAGTGGGAGTTTGTTAGTGTATGCCCTAAAACCAAGTTGGTTTTTGGGATTTTTATTACGCTTATTTCGTGTTATACTTATATATGTGGCATTTTCTTTGTCATTTAATACTTGTTATTTATATTACTTGTTTATTTGATAAAGTCCATAGAATATTAACTGTGTATAAGAGATTGTAAGAGTTACAATGATGAGACTCTTATTACACATTAAGTTATATTCTTAAATATCCCTAGTCATAGTATTAATGAGATTGGACATCATTAATATGGGAAGACTAGCACATACTTTGCCTCTACTTATGGTAAGTAGTAGTTGATCTCGTCAACTATGGCGTGTGACACCTAAGCTGGTATGTGGATGCTTGTTAGAGAACAAGTTCATTGGATTGATCCGCCGAGAGTTACTATTCATAGTGCTAATGAATTATACTCTTAATGGCAATGGTGTAAGTGATCCTTAGACTTGAGATTACCATGGTATCTTGAGTGTGGATTGCTATGCTTTGACTCTATTGCTCGGTGCTCGTAAAAGAGTAGCCCATACGGTAGAGATTGGGTATAGTATGAAGCATGGAAGGATAGTGAGTAATCGATATAGGATTCACCACTCCTTATTATAGGAGAGTATATCCCGGATTGGCCACTTGTTGAAATATGACTTAAAGAATCTTTTGCGCAAAAGTGAAAGTATGACTTGAAAGAGTTTCAAGGTTATACTTTTATGGAAAGTTATATTTCGGGAACAAGAAATCATTAATTAGTCATTTAAAGAGTGCGCACTACACTCTTAGACTAATTGGGATATAGTGTGGTGAAAGGATATTAATTACACGGTAACATTGTCATTGATAGGTGTAGTCTACCATATGACTTTCCTATTCACTTGGGTGGTCATGATGCATTGCTAGACGCCACTCATGATCTATAAGTGCAAATTAATTAATTAGTGAATTAATGATAAATTAAAGTGTTAATTTATCTGGCTCTTAATTAATTAATTAATGAGTTATAATTTGTACTTATTGCCAACGTGAATGGAACCTAATGGGTCACACACAATAAGAACATGGTCTTTGGGTTAAATTGTTATTAAGATAAGTATAAGATACTTATGGGGTTAATTTATGTGATAAATTAACTTAAAGGACTTAATTATAAATATTCTAAGTCTTGATGGAAATTAGTTTCCTAAAAGGAATTAAGAAGCTATTTGGTTTCCTTTTGGAATTGGTTTCCTAAAGGAATAGGATTAGCTTAAGATAAGCTTCCTAAACCTTCTTGGTTTCCAATTGCTCTTGTTTCCTTAAAGACTAGGATACTACATCTATAAATAAGTCCATGCCTTGACTCTTGATTGATTGATGAAACATAACACAAAATTTAGAGAGAGAAAAATTGAGAGCTTGGTGGCGTTTTTCTCTCCAAGAAAAACGCCACACCTCCATCCCTAATTGTTAGGGTTTCAACTTCTTTCTTCTTCTTGTGTTCTTCATGAATCATTCAAGGGAGCTAGCACTCAAAAGGCAAGGCAAGCAAGCCCAAAGGTTCCTAAAGATCATGTTCGTGTGGATACCGTTGGAGGCTCGACACTTGGAGGGCTTTTCATGGTAGATCAACACCTTCATCGAATAGGATCTTGCCCTTTGAAGCATAGAAACCTTCTATGCTTGAGGTATTTGTGCTAAACACCCTTTAATCGTATAGATTACATCAAAGAGATCCATGGCTAAGGTAATAAATTTTTAAATTTTCCGCTGCGTTACTCCCTTTATTACCTTACAACGCAAAATCTCAAGCAACCCACCGTTGCTTCCCACTCCTCACAGTGTGCAAAAAGTGTAGAGGGAAAAAGGAGATAACCCAATGTTCAAGGAGAAAACAAGTAAGCCTCCCCCCCCTCTGCTACTCCAAAAATTGAATTGTCTTCTTTTAATGGAGATAACCCACGTGAGTGGCTAAGAAAGTGCCATAAGTACTTCATGAATTACAACATAGAAGAAGAACAAAAGATAGATGTGGCAGAAATGTATCTTGAAGGAAAGGCAGATATTTGGTTCCAAGGTGTGAAATTAGGAACAAGTGGATTCACCTGGGAAGGATTCAGTGACTTATTCTGCAAAACATTAGGAGAAAAGGCTTTCAAGATGTTGTTGAGGAACTTAACGAGCTGCAATGGTTGGGTAGTGTGGAGAGCTATCAAGAAAAATTTGAAGAACTGAAACTTTAATGATTATGAAAAATCCCCTCTTGATTGAGTCCTATTTCATTTCGAGTTTTATCAGTAGGTTGAAAGAAAAGGTTGAAGCTATGGTCAAAATGTTGAAACCAGATTCTTTAGAATTAGCCTTTGAAATTGCCCAACTATAGGAGCAGGCCTATAGTGTACAGATAAAAAAAAGGAAAATGGGGGAAAATGGATCATGGATCAAAGATTCGGAATGATAAATATATGAGTGCAGGGGTGAGGGTCAGTACAAAATTCCCACTGTTATGGGCAAAGAAGGTTAGAACAACCTGTAGGAGAATAAAACAATTTCACCTCAAGAAATGCAGTATAGAAGAAATCATGGCTTATGTTTTAAATGTGGAAATAAATTTGGGATGGGTCATCAGTGCAAAACCAGGAACTTAAACCTTATAACCATAGAAAAGGATGTGGATGAATTAATCTTTGAAGATGCAGTGGAAGAACAAGATGAAGAGACACGTAATCCAAGTAAAGTACTTGAAATTTCCCTGACACTTTATCGAGCTCCATGAAGAGAACCATTGTCCTTCAGGGCTGTCGTGTCCTAAAAAATATCGTGAGCAAAGGGTGAAAGGGTACTAGTGGGATCGTTGACTGTCACGTCCGAAAAAATGGTCCGGTCTCAGTGACCCTTTCGAAATTGAAGGTTTTTAAAAAAAACCGTGTGTGTGAGAAAAATCAAATTTTAGTAGAAAAAGTGTATTTTTAAGAAAAATGTTATTTTAAAAGAAAACAAGTCCGAGACTAAAAGTGCGACAGATTTGGCCAAATAATTTTTTGAAAAAGGGTTTTTATTTGAAAGAAAATGGAGTCGCCACTTGGTACTGAGTTAGGGTGTACCAAGTCACCCGAAAATCGTTTAACAAAACTAAACTAAAAATAAAATTTATAAAATCATTTAAAACCCTTTTTCCGACTCCGGTCTACGAAAAACGAGAAAAAAAGGTCTGGGAGTCACATTTGAAGAAAGGGAAGGCAAAGGCTTGCGCCTAAGGCACCCTTTCAACCTAACTGAGGCTAGTTGCGAGGTTTAATCAAATTTTCCTAAATTAACCCTAAATTCTATCGCGTTCAGATGTCTAAATGAATGCAAATCCTAAAATCTAAATGTAAGTATTGAGAGGGTCGGAATGTTCCATCAAGGCTTGATTGAGATTATCACATTAATTGCGAAACCCGAGTTGAAGTCTCGAGGGAGTCATGAGTTTTTATGCAAAATGTGATGCAAAAAGGAAAAGAAAATAATAACATATAGTAAGTGAAGAAAGAAGGTGGGTATACAACATGACGTGTACGGGGGAGTAATAACTCGTGACTGAACGTTTCTACTCACGGATGGAGAAACGGCCTGTACGCCACTGCTACCCACGTGAGTAGACAACTATTTCTAGTCAGATCACACAAA
>JAMWEH010000629.1:0-28231 GCA_024721245.1 Mitragyna speciosa | reverse complement strand
TCTCATGATCAAACGATTCGCTTCTTCTTTTCTGTTTTATTATTACGAGTCAACCTCACAGAACCTCTCAAAATTCGATACTACTATAATAATTTTGATTTCCAGTTGATTGCTTGTTTATCTTATTACCAGCGTTTTCATTCGAAACTCTCCCAAAGACCAGTTGTCCAGCACCACCCCTGACCCACGCTCCAAGCCAGTGATTACACATTTGTCAAATCCAAATCCCCATTATTTTAGCCTTTGCAACGCCGCAGAAACCTGATTAATTTTTGGTCCTAGAATAAATACAGTTGACTATTGAAATGCACCCCTTTATAATCTATTGAATATTCAGTGATGGCCCCGTAATTTTAAAGCAATATTCTTCTTTACATAGACGGTTGTCTAAGCCACTATATAAATTAAAGTCATTTCCGACACATCCTCGTATCTTTAGAAACAGTAGTGGCATTGGTGTAGGCTAAGGGAGCTGAGGTTCTTGCTGGACAGGATAAGATAAGATGGGCATGCCAAGAGCAAGATTTTCTCCTTTCTCTTTTGTTTTTGCAGTTCTGGGTCTGATCTTTAATGCAGCAATTTTGTGTAGTGGAGGAATCACTAGTAGTTTTGTTAGGGTCGATCAGAAGTCCGTCGATATGCCTCTTGACGCTGATGTCTTCCGGGTGCCTCCTGGCTATAATGCTCCTCAACAGGTCCCTCTTTACTCTTTTTCTTCGTTTTGCTTTTTAGTTAAGAGATTTTTGTTAGAATTTCGGGGCCCAACTAAAATCTTTTTTTTTTTTTTTGTTTATTTGATTCTTTAAAAGTAAAAGAAAAAGGAACGAGAAGACTTTAAAGTGCCTAAGTTTTCATTTAGGAAATTTAATGCTCTGGATTATGATGTATTCCTTATGTTGAATGAATATTTTAGGTGCATATTACCCAAGGAGATCACGAAGGAAAGGCAGTGATTGTCTCTTGGGTTACAGTGGATGAACGCGGTTCAAATACTGTTTTGTACTGGAGTGAGAATAGTACCGAAAAAACACAAGGCTACGGGAATGGTGACTAAATTACAAGTTCTATAATTACACCTCTGGCTATATCCATCACACTATCATTAAACATCTGAAGGTAAATCTTCTTTTTTTTACTTTGCATTTTTTCTTTTTGCAAAAAGTTACAAACTATGATGTTTCAAAATTTAAATATATTGATTAATGTTTCATTTTTTCTCCAATGGCAGCATAACACAAAGTACTACTATGAGGTTGGAATTGGTCACACAACCCGGACCTTCTGGTTTGTTACCCCTCCTGAAGTTGGTCCTGACGTCCCTTATACTTTTGGTCTCATAGGTACTTAATTTGCGAATGTTGTGCTAACAGAATAAATTTGCCTTTAGCTACATCTAAATACTATATTCAGTATGTGTTGATACTATATAATAAAAAACTTTTTGTTATTTGACGAATCTAATCAGATAATATGGGGAATTCATGATAAGTCATTTCATTTCAGGGGATCTCGGACAGACTTTTGACTCAAATATTACACTAACACATTACGAATCAAATCCAAGAAAAGGCCAAGCAGTATTATTTGTTGGTGATCTCTCATATGCAGATGACTATCCTAATCATAACAATGTAAGATGGGATACATGGGGAAGGTTTGTGGAGAGAAGTGTTGCTTATCAACCTTGGATTTGGACTACAGGAAACCATGAGATAGATTTTGCCCCAGAAATTGTAAGTGATCGTTCCAAATCATTCCTTTTCCTGCTGGCATAAATTGTTCCCATGTTGCATTTATTTCTCACTTCTGTAATTGTTCCTCTTAAAGGGAGAGAAAAAAAAAATAAAGTTTACAAAATGGCATTCATTTTCTTGCAGGGTGAAACAAAACCATTCAAGCCTTTCACTCATCGCTATCACGTTCCTTATAAAGCATCAAAAAGTACTGCTCCATTTTGGTACTCAATCAAGAGGGGTCCTGCACATATCATTGTTTTGGCTTCATACTCGGCATACGGTAAGCTCATTATTTAAGTAACAGAATGTTAAGGCTTAATTATTTTGAAGGGAACAATTTGTTCCAATCACTGCAACATTATCACTTGTTTACTCCATCAGATAACATATCTGGACTAGTTAATAAAGCTTCTTGGTGGTTTCGGGCACTTGCTTAATTAGTCGCTGGGCCTGTTATATTTTCCTTTCCTATGAAATCAAATTGAGTCCTGTTCCAAAATTTAATGCGTTTCTGTTCCTAGCTGTTGACGGAGGGAATACTACTACGATCTGTTTTGTATCATAATTGGTTTTTCATCTCCCCTTTCAATGTTGTGAAGGCAAATATACTCCACAGTACGAATGGCTTAAGGGAGAGCTTCCAAAAGTCAACAGGAGTGAGACACCATGGCTAATTGTTCTTGTGCATTCACCGTGGTACAACAGTTACAATTATCATTATATGGAAGGAGAAACCATGCGAGTTATGTTTGAGCCATGGCTTGTGAAGTACAAAGTTGATGTTGTGTTTGCTGGTCATGTTCATGCTTATGAACGGTCGGTATGTTTGCTTTTATCCCTTGATTAGTGTAGCTTATATGTTATTTTGGTTATGGACTTTAGTTCTGTGATTTCAATTGACATGAGTATTTTTTGTCATAGGAACGCATATCAAATGTTGCATACAACATTGTAAATGGTCTTTGTTCTCCTGTAAGTGATCCTTCTGCCCCAGTATACATAACCATTGGTGATGGAGGAAACATTGAAGGGTTGGCGACCAAGTAAGACTGTTGTGTAATGTTTTTACATGACTTGAAACTTCGGAACATCTGATTGCTCTTGATGGATGAGTTGTCTAATAGCAATGTTTTCATGTATTTTCAGCATGACGGAGCCACAGCCCAAGTACTCAGCTTATCGTGAGGCCAGTTTTGGTCATGCCATTTTGGACATAAAGAACCGTACACACGCCCACTTTGGTTGGCATCGCAACCAAGATGGAAATGCTGTAGAAGCCGATTCAATGTGGTTTTATAACCGATATTGGCACCCAGTTGATGATTCAACAAGTTCCCAATTATGATGGCACGAACAGAATTTTTTTCTTTTTTCTTTTTCTCCCTACACTGTTCCTGCTAGAAATTACTCCTTCACTTCGTTCCATCCCCACGAATTGTGTGAAAACTGAATTTTCATATTTCAATTGGAGAAGTCCCAGCACACTTTCTTTCTCATTAAGTACCACATAGACTGCTAGCATAAACTGAATCTGGATGTCGAGTGAAGTAGTTTGGGTACAAGCAAATGAGTGCAAAAATGGCCAGCTAAGTCCATTAAAAGGTGTGAAATATGAATACACATACCGACAGCTACAAGCATCAGTCAGTTCTGTAAATTCGAATTGTCCGTTTGCCTGAAGGATTTCGTACAAGTTAGATGCAATATAACACGGTTGAGTTCGCGGTAACGACTCTCAATTTTCCCAATAACGGAAATGAAACTAGTGTATTTCTCTTGGACACAGTCAATCATCGCCCTTGAGGCTTCCCTCCTGCCCATATAGGTACGTATTATTGTCTCCATGACAAACAATGGCCACCACCTTAACCTACATAAGCAATGGATAATAGCGAGTTCAACATGGATGTCCGAACCAAGTCCCACAGTACTTTTTCTGGCCCAGGCTAAGAAGAAAATATAAGAAAGGCTCATCTATTTCCCTTTCTGTTAAGTCCATAATTATCAGGATAATACACAGAGGACCCTAATACCCAAGAAATATGCCCAGAACACAAAAAACAGAAGAAGGGAAGAATTTACACTGTAAATAGTTACAGACAACCATACACTTCTTCAACCTCTACAACATGAGTTTTTAGACCAGTTTCTTCTTACATCAGCTCACAAATTTCCATTGCTTCTGATGCATTGGCCCAGTGTTTGCTTGCATCCTACAGGTAAACTAAGACAATTACTACAAATTTCTCCAGCAATCAGTATCACCACCGGCGCCGTTTCCCATCTACCTGAAGCACACATATAGAAAACTTCTGTACTAAACATATGAACTTCTGAAACAAGTTACCCTTAACAGAAAACAAATGATATCTTCTCCTCCAGTAATCTATTCAATTTAACTAACTGTAATGTCGCATTCTATTCATATAGAACTGGTTAGTCTAGTAACACTCAAAGTAACAAGATGAATTACTGAAAAGGGGCTCCCACTTTATCAAGAGCAGATACACGGAAAATTTTTCATTTGCAAACCAAGAGCAGATAAATTTTAAAGGGAAAAAAATCATCATAAGTGGATGTCTCATCATAAATGCTTAGATTTACACGCTACATAAATTCCACATGTTTGCCCACAACAATCTAGCTAACTTGCTAATTGAAATAGCAAATCTTCCAATGAATTTTCTCAATTCCCTACTGCAAATTTTAGCAACCATGTTCTTTTTAGAAATATATGTTTACTGTTCAAACAAATGATTTCGTTTATTGAACCAAAAAAACTCAATGACTTGGTTCTTTGTAGAATTATGTGTTGATTGAGTTTCAAACACAAACTACTGAAGAAACAACAATGCCATAAATAATGCTGGCAACATTTGCTAATTCTAGCAAAATGAGTTTCAAATCTGACCTGTTCCATTATCTAACCAGTCCCACTCAATGTCTGGAATCACCAGAAACATTATGAATTTTACCTTCCACTTTTTCTCCTGTTATAATAATCTCATATCTGAAGAGGGAGGTCAAGACATAATTTGCTTTTATAACTAGGAATTGATGGGGAAAAAAACCATAATAAATAGAATATATTCAAGTTTCTCTTAAACTATATTCTGACCAAGCAATAAATCATAGCAATATGACCTAGCAATCTACATCAAGAATGGGTATTACGCTGTTGACAAAGGATAAATCATGTAAATTCCCAAATTCTTAAAATGTAAATATTAACTGGATGCCAAGTTATAGTGGAAACTACCTTTGCCTCTGAATGTGTAGAAGCAGCATGAGAATTATTTGGCTTTTTTCCGATCTCCAGAGGAGCAAATTTTCACAGAAGAAGTGCTGGAGTCTCTTGTCTTCTTCTATGCTCAGGTCTATACAATTTGGATGAAATCTGAACAAAGTGCCCGAGTCTCCTCTTCTATGCTCAGGTCTATTCGTTCCCATGCAACTTTAATCTCAGGTAAGTATCGAGATGAATCTTAGCTTGATGAAATTATGCTACCAAATCTTGACCATAAAATGTCTCAAATAAATTTTTGAGACCTATTCTTTCTTTTTCACTTCTCCATCAATAAGATAAAACGATGCCCGTATTATCATTTGGGCTGCAACTAATTCTTGTCTGGGATAATTTATGGATGTATTTTCATGGCATTGCAATTGTATCCAAAAAATTGAGTAGGCTTTGATGGTCAAGATGTATCTCAGTTCTAAACCGAAACGCAAAAGTCGTTTTGGATAGATAAGTCTGCCCATGTTACTAGATTTTGCCCCAACCAAGTTTGTTGGGCTCCTAAGTCCCCTAGCAACTGCTCTTTAATAGTCCATCGATTTCCAATGTCGGCCCATTGATGGGAGACCAACAGAGTGAAAGGACAGGCTGAAATCCAATAGCTAACCACGAGAGAAAACTAGAATTACAATCCCCGATTATCGGTCTGAGTTTTTCTGTTTCCAAATCGAGCCGAAATTCATCAAACATTGGTATTTTTTTTTTTTGACAAAACATTGGTTCTTTTTTTTTTTTTTTTTGAAAGGCAAAACATTGGTTCTCGAATCTGGATTGAGAGGCAGCGATCTATATATTTCACTTCCAAGTTGACACCTACCAGAGAATTGGAAATAACTTAGACTATACGCATGGACGTACGACTAGCTTGGAATAAGCCTATGACTAGCTTGGAATAAGCCAACCCAGCTTTGCTCGGTTGGTAAGGTGCTCCCAGTGCCAAGGTCGGGTGTTCAAATCCCGACCTTAGCATTTAGGTAAGGGAAGGAGAAAAAAAATAGATAGATTTATGATTAGAAGTCACACTCCAAATGTGTGTAGTAAAAAAGTCTGGATGCAAACTAGCTTGGAATAGTTTTCATCATATTGGATTTTTATAGACATTAGAATCATGTTTGATAAAAGCTAGGTGTAGACAAATTTTAATTATTTTAATTAAATAGTGGAAAATAAACACCCGAAACCTTAATAACCATGATTGGCAGTATTCATGGAACATCCTGCATCTTTGCAAGTTTTATTTGTGAATCAAATGACACAAAATAACCAAAAACCTCATCGGAGTGCTATGAAATTTTTAGTGTAGATTAGTTTGACAGATTTAACTGTTCAACCATTATTATATTCTTTTCCCACAATAGATTATTGTATTTGTGAGTGATTGCAGGCCATTCGATAGACATGTTGTGTTATTCATGATTTAATCATTGTCATATTAATCTATTGTTTCATTTTTGGTGAAGTGGTAGAGGGAGAGGAAGGGAAATTTATGGACCATGAGCCTTCGTACCGCAACAAAGTTTTAAAAACTGACATTTGAAATTATGAATGCCCCATGAGAACTAGTAAAGAATTTTGTTTTCAAGCGTAATGAGCTTTTTATGGTCAAACGGGGGAAAGCAGGTCACAGAATATGGCTTAAAAAGTCTGCGCACCGGGTGCTCATTCTAGATCTTGCCGGCGCCTTTTTCATTCGAGGATCTTGCATTGAGTTGGGCAAAGTTTACTATTAGAAATTGCTAATCATATATTCATAAGAAAATTCGAAGTGGGAGGGGAAGTAGGGAAAATATCATCATTCTCTAGAAGGAAAACCTGTCACTCACCCCATGCAAGTTGAGTTTTCCCACCCATATTTTGTTTTGTTTTCTTCTCTCTGTTTTGTACTAGAACTATCTTCAAGATTTCACGACTTAAGAATCTTTTGGAATTCCTTCTCAATAATGTTCTTTAAGATTGTTGTAATGTCGCTCTCCAAAACCAAAAAGAAAAGGTTTGATAGTCATTGTATTTTCAGTAATTCATAAGTTCATTTTATTTTAGAGAGGCGTTATTTGATTTGTTTAGATTTCTCTAAAAGAAGATCTGGACAATCTTAAAAAGAACTGTATTTTCTACTGAGGTGACGTTAAATTCTAAATTCTAAACCTCAATCCTTTTTTTTTTTTTTTTTGGCACGTTCTCTAAACCTGAATCCTCAGTTTGGTTAAATTAGTAGTTTTCTCACGGCAAGTTGATGAGATATGACTTATTTTTGAGATCACTTATGAAGTTTAGATGAGATATGACTTTTTTTTGCCGCTGCACTTTTCCACTTTTTGGCCCATGATGGACCGTTATCTTTGTGTCAATATCAATCCTTACTTTTCTTTTGGTAGAATTCACCTACGTTTAGATGAGATCACTTGTGAAGTTTAGATGAGATCACTTTTCCACTTGATGAGATCACTTATGAAGTTTAGACGAGATATGACTTTTTTTGCCTCATTGAATGGTGCACTTTTCCACTTTATAGGCCCGTGATGGACCGTTTCTATCTCTTTAGTCCATTTCTGCGACTGAACGGCTGACTATCTTTGTTTGAATATCAATCCTTGCTTTTCTTTTGGTAGAATCCACCTACGTTACGTTCCCATCCCAACAATTATTTGTTCAGTGAGGACTTGAATCTACGTTGTAAAATGTGGCACGGCACGCATGCCAAAATGTTATTGCATTTTTTAATGACAGCCAAACATTTTTCTCTGCTAATTCTCCCCAGAAATATAAAACATTGCTCACATAGTTCACAGTTCTTTTTTTTTTTTTTCAAAGAATCCACACTAGCTAATAATTAGATTATGATTACCTAAGGTCATTTAAGAAAACTCTCACCTAAGCACACCCCGCGAGTTAAACTAAAAGGCAATTGCTGACTTAAGGAGTAACCCATGGAACTTAAGTGCAGGGACACTACCTCACATGTTTTTGATGTAGGACGAAGGAACTCAGCTTTTACCTAAGGCTAACACTCTCAAACTCTCATTTGAGATTTTTCTTTTTGTCAAAAAATCCACACTAGCTAACAATTAGATTATGATTACCTAAGGTCACTTAAGAAAACTCTCACCTAAGCACACCCCACGAGTTAAACCAAAAGGCAATTGATGACTTAAGGAGTAACCCATAGAACTTAAGTGCAAGGGACACTACCTCACATGTTTTCGATGTGGGACGAGGGAACTCATCTTTTACCTCAGGCTAACACTCTCAAACTCTCACTTGAGATTTTTCTTTTTGTCAAAGAATCCACACTAGCTAACAATTAGATTATGATTACCTAAGGTCACTTAAGAAAACTCTCACCTAAAGCACACTCAACGAGTTAAACTAAAAGACAATTGCTGACTTAAGGAGTAACCTATGGAACTTAAGTGCAGGGACACTACCTCACATGTTTTCGATGTGGGACGAGGGAACTCAGTCTTTTACCTCAGGCTAACACTCTCAAACTCTCACTTGAGTTTTTTCTTTTTGTCAAAGAATCCACACTAGCTAACAATTAGATTATGATTACCTAAGGTTCACTTAAGAAAACTCTCACCTAAGTACACCCCACGAGTTAAACCAAAAGGCAATTGCTGACTTAAGGAGTAACCCATGAAACTTAAATGTAGGGACACTACCTCCCATGTTTTCGATGTGGGACAAGGGAACTCATCTTTTACCTCAGGCAAACACTCTTAAACTCTCACTTGAGATTTTTCTTTTTGTCAAAGAATCTACACTAGCTAACAATTAGATTATGATTACCTAAGGTCACTTAAGAAAACTCTCACCTAAACACACCCCACGTAGTTCACAGTTCATGAGGTAGAGAATTCTATTTGTGAGACTGTGAGCACAATTTTCGTTTAGATTCATTTACAGTTTTGACCTTCCATTTAACATTGAAATTTCTTAAGAGGACAAGACAACAAACATAGCCGAGGGCAACTCCTAGGGCTTCTGAGCAAAATAAATAAATACGTAGACAAGAACAAGGTAATTAATTTTACTATATTGATTGTGACCTTGTCCTCACGCGTAATTTTCTGTTTGGTTGTCATTGCCATTAGTTGTACACCACTTGATGTAACTTGGCATAGGTAAAAGAATATTTCATTAAGTCTTAGAATATGAAAGTAGGAAATTCGGTCTGGTATAGATTTTTTTTCATAAACATATGAAAACACTATGGTGTGGCATGGCAATAGTTATCAAAACGAGTGATAAGTTTTGTCAAATGAATGATAAATCATGCTTACTAAATAATAAATTTTGTTATAAAAATTGTAATAAGTTATGATAATTTGGTGTTGGTGGGATTCGAACCCCCAAACTCTAGAGTAGAATTATAAAGCTCTAATCGCTCGATCTTCAATTCGTTCCCACATACCAAATATTGTCACATGAATATATACTTTGTGCTTTTAGAAAAATAATGTGATGACAACAAATAATCATAAAATTAGTAAATTTTAGAAGAAAATATAATTTTTTTGGGTTGAAACTCAATTAGCTTTCTACAAAAATTTATTGTTTATGTTGAGAGCTACGAAAACAAAGAATTGTATATCAAGCAAATTTTTGTAGGACCCCAAACAGATAAAACGACATAAAGAAAATTATTTATAGACTTAACTTACTATAAACATGCCAAAGTATTCGCCATGGCAATTCATATGGTCTCTTGCTTCCGGCTTTTGTCTACGCTTATTGTCTTATGGTCAAACGATTCGCTTTTTGTTCTTCTTTTTATGTTTTATTACTAGTCAACTTCACGAAACCTCTCAAAATTCGATACTACTAGTGATAATTTTGATTTCCAGTTGATTGCTTGTTTATCTGGTTACCAGCGTTTTCATCGAAACTATGCTTACACATTTGTCAAACCCAAACCTCCCATTATTTTAGCCTTGCAAATAATTTTCGGTCCTAGAATGAATACAGTTGAGTGTTGAAATGTATCCCCGTCTAATCTACTGAATATTCAATTATTGCCCCTTAATCTAGAGCAATATACTTCTTTAAATAGCCGGTTGTCTAAGCGACTATACAAGTTTAAGTCAATCCCGACACATCCTCGTATCCTTAAAAACAGTAGTGACATTTGTGGAGGCTAAGGGAGCTGAGGTTCTTGGTGCACAGGATAAGATAAGATAAGATGGGCGTGCCAAGGACAAGATTTTCTTCTTTCTCTTTTGTTTTTGCAGTTCTGGGTTTGATATTTAATGCAGCAATTTTGTGTAGTGGAGGAATTACTAGTGGTTTTGTTAGGGTCGATCGGAAGTCCGTCGATATGCCTCTTGACGCTGATGTCTTCCGGGTGCCTCCTGGCTATAATGCTCCTCAACAAGTGCCTCTTTACTCCTTTTCTTCATTTTGTTTCTTAATTATTAGATTTTTGTTTAGAATTTCGGGGCCCAACTAAAATCTTTTTTATTTTATTCGGTTCTTAAATAAATTAAAAAAAAAGGAAAAGAAGACTTTAAAGTGCCATAGTTTTGGTTTAGTATTAAAATGTTCTTGATTATAATGTATTCATTATGTTGAATGAATATTTTAGGTGCATATTACCCAAGGAGATCACGAGGGAAAGGCAGTGATTGTCTCTTGGGTTACCGTGGATGAACGTGGTTCAAATACTGTTTTGTACTGGAGTGAGAATAGTACCCAAAAAAAAAAGGCCACGGGAATGGTGACTAAATACAAGTTCTATAATTACACCTCTGGCTGTATCCATCACACGGCCATTAAACATCTGAAGGTAAATTTTCTTTTTCTTACTTTACATTTTTTTTTTTTTGCATAAAGTTACAAAATATGGTGTTTCAAAACTTAAATATATAGATTAATGTTCTTTTTTTTTTTCCAATGGCAGCATAACACAAAGTACTACTATGAGGTTGGAATTGGTCACACAACCCGAACCTTCTGGTTTGTTACCCCTCCAGAAGTTGGTCCTGACGTCCCTTATACTTTTGGTCTCATAGGTACTTAATTTTGCGAATGTTGTGCTAACAGAATAAATTTGCTTTTAGCTACATCTAAATACTAAATTCAGTATGTGCGATACTATATAATCAGAAAGTTTTTGTTATTTGACGAATCTAGTTCGATAATACGGGAATTTATGACTATTTGAGTCATTTCATTTCAGGGGATCTTGGACAGACTTTTGACTCAAATATTACACTAACACATTACGAATCCAATCCAAGAAAAGGCCAAGCAGTATTGTTTGTAGGTGATCTCTCATATGCAGATAACTATCCTAATCATGACAATGTAAGATGGGATACATGGGGAAGGTTTGTGGAGAGAAGTGTTGCATATCAACCTTGGATTTGGACTGCAGGAAATCATGAGTTAGATTTTGCCCCAGAAATTGTTAAGTGATCATTCCAAATCATTCCTTTTCTAGCTGGCATAAATTGTTCTCATGTTGCATTTATTTCTCACTTCTGTAATTGTTCCTCTTAAAGGGGGGAAAAAATTTACAGAATGGCATTCATTTTCTTGCAGGGTGAAACAAAACCATTCAAGCCTTTCACTCATCGCTATCACGTTCCTTATAAGGCATCAAAAAGTACTGCTCCATTTTGGTACTCAATCAAGAGGGGTCCTGCATATATCATTGTTTTGGCTGCATACTCGGCATACGGTAAGGTCATTATTGAAGTAACAGAATGTTAAGGCTTAATTGTTTAAAAGAGAACAATTTGCTCCAATCACTGCAACATTATGACTTGTTTACTCCATCAGATAACATATCTGGACTAGCTAATTAAGCTTCTTGGTGGTTTCGGGCACTTTCTTAATTAGCCGCTGGGCCTGTTATATTTTCCTTTCCTTTGAGACCAAATTGAGTCCTAATCCAAAATTTAATGTATTTCTGTTCCTAGCAAGGAATACTACTATGTTCTGTCTTGTATCATAATTGGTTTTTCCTCTCCCCTTTCAACCTTGTGAAGGCACATATACTCCACAGTACGAATGGCTTCAGGAAGAGCTTCCAAAAGTCAACAGGAGTGAGACACCATGGCTAATTGTTCTCGTGCATTCACCGTGGTACCACAGTTACAATTATCATAATATGGAAGGAGAAACGATGCGAGTTATGTATGAGCCATGGATTGTGAAGTACAAAGTTGATGTTGTGTTTGCCGGTCATGTTCATGCTTATGAACGGTCGGTATGTTTGCTTTTATCCCTTGACTAGTGTAGCTTATATGTTCTTTTGGTTAATTGGAAGAATGGACATTAGTTGTGTGATTTCAATTGACATAAGTATATTTTGTCGTAGGAACGCATATCAAATGTTGCATACAACATTGTAAATGGTCTTTGTTCTCCTGTAAGTGATCCTTCTGCCCCAGTATACATAACCATTGGTGATGGAGGAAATATTGAAGGGTTGGCGACCAAGTAAGATTGTTGTGTAATGTTTTGACATGACTTGAAACTTCGGAACATCTGATTGCTCTTGATGGATGAGTTGTCTAATACCAATAATGTTTTCATGTATTTTCAGCATGACGCAGCCACAGCCCAAGTACTCAGCTTATCGTGAGGCCAGTTTTGGTCATGCCATTTTGGACATAAAGAACCGTACACACGCCTACTTTGGTTGGCATCGCAACCAAGATAGAAATGCTGTGGAAGCCGATTCAATGTGGTTTTATAACCGATATTGGCACCCAGTTGATGATTCAACAAGTTCCCAATTATGATGGCACAAACAGAGTTTTTTTTCTTTTTCTTTTTCTCCCTACACTGTTCCTTCTAGAAATTACTCCTGCACTTCGTTCCATCCCCACGAATTGTGTGAAAACTGAATTTTCATATTTCAATTGGAGAAGTCCCAGGACACTTTCTTCCTCATTAAGTACCACGTAGACTGCCAGCTCATAAAATTGCTGCAACTTTAACTGCTATGTAATTTATGTTATTAATGAGAATGTGAAAGTTATTTCAAAAGTACCACGTAGGCTGCTAGCATACACTGAATATGGATGTCGGGTAAATAGTTTGGGAACAAGTAAATGAGTGCAAAAAAGGCCAGCTCAAGTCCATTAAAAGGTGTGAAATATGAATTCACATACCGACAGCTCCAAGCATCATCAGTCAGTTCTATAAATTCGACTTGTCCGTTTGCTTTAAGGATTTTGGACAATTTAGATGCAATTTAACATGGTTAAGTTCGCGGTAACGACTCTCAATTTTCCCAATAACGGAAATAAAACTAGTATATTTCTCTTGGACACAGTCCATCGCCCTTGAGGCTTCCTCATGCCCATATAGGTAGGTATTATTGTCTCCAGGACAAACAATGGCCCCCACCTCAACCGACAAGCAATGGATAATATCGGGTTCAACATGGATGTCCGAACCGAGTCCCACAGTACTTTTCTGGCCCAGGCTAGAAGAAAATATAAGAAAGGCTCATCTATTTCCCTTTCTGTGAAGTCCATAATTATCAGGATAATACACAGAGGACCCTAACACTCAAGCAATGTGCCCAAAAAACAAAAAACAGAAGAAGGGGAGAATTTACACTCTAAATAGTTACAGACAACCAAACACTTCTTCAACCTCTACAACATGAGTTTTTAGACCACTTTCAAACCAGTTTCTTCTTACATCAGCTCACAAATTTCCATTGCTTCTGATGCATTGGCCCAGTGTTTGCTTGCATCTTACAGGTAAACTAACACCATTATTACAAATTTCTCCAGCAACCGGTATCACCTCCTGCGCCGTTTCCCATCCACCTGAAGCACACAAATAGAAAACTTCTGTACTAAACATATGAACTTCTGAAATAAGTTACCCTTAAAAGAAAACAAATGATATCTTCTCATTGAGTAGTCTATTCAGTTTAACTAATTGTAATGTCGCATTCCAATCATTTAGAACTGGTTAGTCTAGGAACACTCAAAGTAACAAGATGAATTACAGAAAAGGGGATACTACTTTATCAAGAGCAGATACGCATGGAAAAAATTTCATTTGCAAACCAAGAGCAGATAAATTTTAAAGGGAAAAAAATCATCATAAGTGGATGTCTCATCATAAATGCTCAGATTTACACGCTACATAAATTCCACATGTTTGCCCACAACAATCTAGGTAACTTGCCAATTGAAATAGCAAATCTTCCAATGAATTTTCTCAATTCCCTACTGCAAATTTTAGCAACCATGTTCTTTTTTAGAAATATATGTTTACTGTCCAAACAAATGATTTCATTTATTGAAACAGAAACCCAATGACTTGGTTCTTTGTAGAATTATGGGTTGATTGAGTTTCAAACACAAATTACTGAAGAAACAACAATGCCATAAATATTGCTGGCAACATTTGCTTATTCTAACAAACTGAGTTTCAAATCTGACCTGTTCCATTATCTAACCAGTCCCACTCAATGTCTGGAATCATCAGAAACATTATGAATTTTACCTTCCACTTTTTCTCCAGTTACAATAATCTCATATCTCAAGAAGGAGGTCAAGACACAATTTGCTTTATAACTAGGAATTGATGGGGAAAAAAACCATGATAAATAGAATATAATCAAGTTTCTCTTAAACTATATTCTGACCAAGCAATAAATCAGAGCAATATGACCTCGCAATCTGCATCCAGAATGGGCATTACGCTGTTGATAAAAGATAAATCATGTAAATTCCCAAATTCTTAAAATGTATATATTAACTGGATGCCAAGTTATGGTGGAAACTACCTTTGCCTCTGAATGTCTAGAAGCACCATGAGAATTATTTGGCTTTTTCCGATCTCCAGAGGAGCAATTTTCACAGAAGAAGTGCTCAAGTCTCTTGGCTTCTTCTATGCTCAGGTCTATACAATTTGGATGAAACCTGAACAAAGTGATAGAATTAAAGAGCGTAAAAGAACATTCAAACATTGATCTCTGTCACATGGACCCTCCTAATGCTTTAGGCTGAAGCAACAATGAATATCTAATTCTAGAAAATGCTATGAGAAATAAGAAAGAAGATCTAGTTTCCTATATGAGGTATACCACAAACATGCTTGCTCATGGAGGTCCAAGAAAAACCACCTTTTTTCCAATTGCTCACTCCCAAGTAACAAAGAACCAAGACAGTAAAAAAAATTTCAGATTGCTTATTATAAATAAAGAAAAAAAAAGCGAAGTTATACACATCTAAACACACCACCTCTTTCAAGGAGCGTATTTACTGTTATAACGAAGCATGTAAATGCCTTTCTAGGCTTATTGATCACACATTTTATTGATCACAACTATTATAAGGTAATCACTTTCTGGGCCCCACAAGATCCCTGGCTTGACCAGAGCTGGTGCATCCAAGCACAACTTATTTAGCTCTCGTCCTTACTTACAAAACCAGATATACAAGGTTATACGTGGATACATAGGCTCAGAGTCAGGCAGAGGTAAAAAAAATAGAAGGAAAAAAGCTCCTGGCAGATGAATAAGGCATTCCCAACATAGAAGTGTCATTTACAGGCAAAGAAGTACAAATATTATTTCATTTTAAATGTTGCATTGAGGAACAGTTTCATTATATGAGAAGTAGAACATGATTTAAAAGTACAACAGAATATTAAGCAGCTTAAGCCAAGAAAAGGCATAGAACAAAAAATGAGGCAAGAAGTGAGGCCAATCTAAGAACATTAGCTTTCTCGTGAGTAAGGTAACACACGGTCACAAACAATAGCCACGTGTCCTAACTAGCCTTCAATCCAAGCTATCATGCCATTGAGTCCATAACAACTTGCAGAGGATGGACTTTCTTCATTAGATTGCTTATCATGACGAAGATTTTAAGATGTTGCAATTTCACAGGAAGTGGTCCTTCACTTCAGGCTAATTACTAGCAATCTGGAAAATAATCTCAATTTTAACTAGCAAAGCTATTCTATGTTAAGGCTAGTTTGAGCAAATCCTAAGGGTAAAAGATCTCAGCGAAGCTAATGTAGGCTACCCGTACTTTAAGGAGCCACAGCACATTCAATTGTATAACAGAAAGATGCATCTTAAGGTAACTGTTCTTTGCAAGACGTAAAAGATGATGGGCCTTCTTTCCATTGTAAAAGCTATTGTATATTTTCAAACTGACTCAATCCTTGAGACTTCCGAGAATCTCAAATCATTTTCACCTTTTCAAATTACCATGTTTTAGTGAATTTGACTGTTAACTTTAGGTTTGTCCAAATATGTGGCTGAAAACCAAGGGGTGGCAACAGATATACCATCGTCCCACTAAATTGCTAGAGCTCAAATGTAGAATTAGTTGTAACATAAAATAACTTTGCCAAGTATCTACAGATGTCCCTATTGTCAAGAAGACTTAAAAAGTCTGCTTCTTGCTAACAAAAATCCAATCTGGAAAAGCTTAAGATAATTCGGATAGAGAAAGATGATACAAAAGTCGTGCCAGTACATCAGTGCATCCATCTAGGAGACAATATTAGTCCACATTAAACAGTGTGTATTCCAAATATAACCTGCCAGATAATTATGAATAAGACATAAAATGCTATCATAACAACCATGGAAGCAAGACAAATAAGGAAAAGATTAAATATAAACAGATAGTTCCTCCGTCACAATATAAGTGAAAGTAAACATTAGAACTAGTAAGGGAAGTGATCATATTTCTTTCCTTGCTGCAGATTGTCTATTCATTTCAGTTTTTATGATTCAGTTTCCCAACAAACACACGCATGTACAACCTAAAAACATAGAAGGCTTTGAGTGCACATATTTATTGCAGACAACAAAAGCAACAGCCAACAAACTCAACATAAAAAGAACAAAATAGAAAAACACTTCCACTCCAAATAACAGAATTAGTTATAACAGACTAATAATGCAATAGAACTCCAAAATAAAAAACTTGTCAACCATAAAAAAAAAAAAGGATCAAAGAAAACCTACACACCAGTCATTGCAGTCCTCGCACTGAACCATTAGGTCATCAGGATTATAAGGCATCTCACATTTACAGTACCTGCCACGTCAGCAACCATAAAAACTACAATACATCCATTCAATTGTAGCTCCAGTCCAAAATAAGAAGCAAAAATCTGCTGCATTCAATTTTGTCTAATTGCATTTAATTTAAACTAATGCTGAAAATGTCTAGTGACAAAGCCTAATTATTTCCAAAACAGTTAATTACAACTTGTTAAACAAAGAATTAAACTAATTACTGAACATACACAGCAACTCGGTCGGGATTAAAGGCGCCAGTGGACGAATTATACTCAAAACGACAAAAGAAGTCGTCGTTCCCCACAGCATCGAGCTTAGTGTAGCTTTTGAAGCTGTGAACCGTACACTTGCCCTCGATGGTGTCGGCGCTCTGGATATCAAAGTGATCGGAGAGGAACACCTCTTTGGAGCCATGGAACTGTCGGCGACCTCCGATCGACTCCTCCGGCCGGTAATACCACCTGACGTGGACCCTGACGTTGGCGCCTCTGCCGTCGGACTCGATCTTCTCCACTCGTGCCACGTAGGACGGCTTATTCGAGTCCGACGGCCTCATCAACACGCAGTCTCCGGCTGTAAGCCACGTGGCAAAATTAAATACTATTTCAATTTCTAAGAAATTTATCATTTCATTTCTTTACATTTCAGCTGACCTTTTTTTTTTTTTTTGGGAAGCAAAATAAAGGTGGTAACTTGGTAAGAGTCATAAAAAAAAAAAAGGAAAAAGTTACCTCGGATGGTTTTGTTGATCGATTTAACGGTGTAGGAGTCTAGAATACGTCGAGTTGAGCGGGCTTTAGCCATAGACCAGTGAAGAAGAAATGGAAGAGGACTGGAGAGACATCCACTGCGTGGGTACAGAGGAGAAAATGGAGAGAGATAAATCTTGAGGGGAGAAAGGGGACAGAGAGGGCGACAGGGGTTTCTTAGTAATTTCAAAGGCATGATTTTGTGATCAGTAAAGTATGGTTAGATAAAGTTAACCCTTAACAATTGTGCGTCCAATTGTTTGGATAATATGAAATGTTTTTTTTTTTTTTAATTTATGACTTATTACAAATAACTTGTCAATCTTTTACATCACGTGCTTGAAATAAAAATACCATTCATGATAAATTGTAGGATAATTTTATGGTGCACAATATAAGTTTGCAAAAAATAAGTAAAATTTTAACAATTCACGTGAGTCCGTCTTCCTTTTTCTCGTTCAATTATTAATTTTTTACATAGTACAAAACTATCTTAGTTTTCGTACCATAACCATATGTTTATATAGTACAATTCATTATATATGTTTGTAAATTTATATTTACATGATGTCGTAAGAATTATACATTTCAAAATTTTGATTTCTTTATTAATTAAATGAATTTAAAATTTTAACAATTATATAATTGTAAGCAATTGAACAGTATTCGTAGATGCTAATCTAACAAGTGCAGATATCAATACTAGAATACTTTCAATCTTTACCATTTGTTTTTAACATAGATAAATCTAAGCATAAATTGTACTAGACAATTGGCCCTCGTTGACAAACCGGCCCCTAACAGGACAGGGTACGACAGATTTTGACTGGGGCAGTGCCCATTGGGGACCAAATGCAAAGTAAATCTTCTTGATTGATGGGATGCGGGAAAATGCGTCAATCGCAGAAATGATGCGATTTTCCGATAATATGCTAAAACAGTCAATAACTAATCCCAATAGTTAAATTGCACTGAATCTCCTGAACTTTACCTCAGACATCAATAATAACTAATTCGAATGGTCAAATTGCACTGAATCCCCTGAACTTTACCTCGAGCATCAATTTGTCTCCCTATCCATTTCAAGCTTTGAGAGACAGCACTGTCTTTTTGCAACTACACTTCTCTTTTCTTATCTTGTCTTTTCTTTTCTTTTTTTTTCTTGGCTTTGTATTTACATTTCTTCACTTCTCTCTCCCATCCTTGACGATCACCCAAGTGCTTTTGCACCTTCCTACGCCTAGGCTCTTTCTCACTTGCTAGCCTTCATTATACTAACTTCTTTTCCCTATTGCTTACCAGAGTAGAAAAAGGTGAAGGTGAAGGTGAAGTGATATACAAGATAATAATCAGGGAGTTTTGTGTAATTTACTTGCATGAAGTCTCATCACAATACTCAACTTTCAGTCCTTAAAGTTCTCTGTACATCACCTTAGTCCGGAAAAAGTTATTCGTCTTTAACTCCTAAATGGCTAAAACAAAGATTGAACCATTTTCTTTTTCTTCTTCTAGAAAACTCTGAGGTAGATTAATGTGCTAAAGAACTACCGTTTTTCTTGTCCGTATTTTTGGACCGGTTGAGTATCATTGTATGGAAAGCCTTTGCTTAATTACTAAGGATCCTTAAGTGTCCAATTTGTTGTTATCAGAGGGGAAAAAAGAGCGAAAAAAGTTACCTCAACCATCGAAAGCTAAGCGAGGTTAATCTTAATATTACAAAGGCACATCAAATTTAATATGGATTGACAAAATCACCATCCAGTGAATAATATGGTTTGCGCCTTGACTTGTGATCATGGAGAGAAGTAAAGGATAAAATCGTGAAAAAAAAATACTAAATTAACTAAAGTGAAAAATACTAATTCAACTGAATCATCTCCCTTCTACTTAATTTTGATACTGTTTAGGAGATGAACACTTAGTTGAGAAATGGCGATTATGTACTCTCAAGGGTCAATGTTCCCCGTCATTCAATTTCAAGTATTAGGCCGTGCTTTGCAGGTTTAAGGGAAAGGGTGAGGGGGACCCTTCACGCTTCGAGAACCATAGAAGTAGGAACTCGAGCTGGAATGAGCTACGGCACTTGTAAGTTTTGTCCCGTTGTCATTAGTGGTTTTGGAACAGCGTACCAACTCCGAATTTTTGAAAAAAACCGCTTTTTTGGCTTTACCAGAAGGAGAATTATCCTCCAACAAACGTGTGAATGGGGAGCCTAGTATGAGCCCTGCCGATTCAATTAAGTTATAACAAAATGGGGTTCTTGTTCAACAACTTTAAATGCATTTGATATCAAATGACGGGGGTTTAGAGAAATGATATATGGTTACAGCAAATTGCAACCGAAGAACTATCGAAGTATTTAATCCTACGTTTTTTTCCCTGTTAACAAAGCAAATTATTAAAGACACTGTATAATAGCCATCTTTCGATTCTATACACTTGAGACCAATCTTTTGACTAGCGAAATTCTTGATGCGTCACCACCAATTTCCTCAAAAGCTACCAAAATATTTCAGTTGGCTTCAACCAAGATCGAGGAACGTGGTACCTGGAAACACAAATTCGTCAGACAATTGTTACCTGTGGAATTATGATGTTTCATTTGTCAATAACATTACAATCTGCATTCGCTTCATACCATCTTTGAGTTGGCTGACCACATCCAGATAGGCATTTCCACTGTCTGTATGCGCCACAGTAACTGCATTGGCCACAGTTACCCTTGGCATAAGCGGTCCAGTATCTTCCAACACTCTGGCCATTTATCCAGACTTGACCTTTTCCCATACTGCTAAGGTCCAATGCCAAAGGATCATTTCCTTCTGGTGCATCAAAATAAGCCTGCAAGTTGTCATGGAACTCTTAACACAAAAGTAATGGTTCTTGAGCTTTTGTGGTTTAGACCATTGAGCGAAATTGGAGAAAGAAGACATTCAAATCATAAATCACTCTCTCATCTCCTACAGCGCCTTTCCTTTCCTAGAGCTACACATGGACAAAAATCTCATAGATCATAAGGAGTTTCACATTTGGTTGTCTTTCTATGTAATGGTTGTGATCATTCTTCACATTCTCAAACTATTACTTTGGTAATATTAGCTGATAATAGCGTCAAATTGGCATATGTTTAGGCGTGTGAAATGCATGAAGCATTCCAAATTATGCTCTGTCATTATAAATACAGCGGAGGAACCTTTTATTCAGAGTTTGTCAATCCATTTTCTTCTTCCACTTTCAAATTATGGACATGTCAAAGTATCAAATTTCCGATGCAATTCAGCATAAAGTGCTAAAAATGCCCATAATAGCATTTCATCATTCATAAATTAACTGAGGAATGAACCCAACCCTCTTATATAATGCACAATTCAACTCAAGAAGATTAAGTTGATGGCAATACCTTATACCATGTTAGAGGTTGCTGATTGTTTGCAGTCAAGGATCCTCCTACCCAGTCAACAGATGAAAGACCATCAGGGGAAACCAGGTCCATGGCTTCCCCTTTTAATCCTACCTGTACATAAGAATCCTGTCTGAGACTACTAAAAAAAAATCAATACTATCCAGATATTTAAAAGTGTTGTTCCTGGACCTTGTATGACCACTTCTGCCACGATAAATATTTTTGTCCCTCATCTAATCCATGCAGAGATACAGGTCCCAGGACTCCTATACTCCATGTCTCGAAACGTGCCCCATTGTTCTTTAAGCAAAGAAACCATCACAAAAGTTAGAAGGCAGATTTACAAAAAGCATCATGAGTTCATTTTCTTTCTTCGTTGAATCCATATTGGTACAGGCAGAGGTGAAGCAAAATAAGAAGATATGAGTTGAAAGTAGTATGTCTATATGAGAAAGGATAATCCATTACAAGGCTATTGTTACATATGGCATTGTGAATGCATAATTTGAAAAGCACTGCATAATAAATTAGATATAGCTTCTTTTGATTTGTATTACCCTTCAACTTCTCACAGTAAGTTCATACCAAGAGTAAACTCAAGAGTTATATCACATGTATGTTTAGGCACAACAGGTGAGAATAGGTATGAGGAACCCACCTGTAATCCAACTGCTACACTAAGTAGGGAAATTCTGTTGACTCCAGCATGCAAGTTGACGCCTCCTGTGAAAGTGAATTTTTGTTTTCTGAAGTTCCAAATGCCGACCCTGTAGTTTGAGCATGAAATTACGTTGCAAGTAATGTATATCTAATATCCTCCTATTAATAAATTTATGCAGGAATTTGTTTTAAAGAATGCATTTTGCACCTGATGGACGTCCATTAATGAAAACATGCAATGCATGACCTGCTGATTCAACTGTGAGAGAGGGATAATGTCCTTGGTGCAGGAAAGATTCAGTTGAACTTATCTGAATGCTGAAACATACAATAAACACTTGAAAAATCTGCTGGATATTTAAACTAATCTCATCAGTAAAACTTCATGTTCAGTAGTTTACCTGGTTGTATACCATAGATAATCACTCGTATCTCTTGTGACATTTAATTGCTCCAAAAGACCAACATATGTAAGTGAAGAATCATCATCAATAGTGGATATATCCTCGCTGAATGTTTCCCATGAAAGCATATCCACATTAGCGGGAATCATTTGTGCCGTTGATGTTTTAACTCCTACCTACATTGGGAGAACACCATTGTGTAGATTGATATACGAATACAACACTAGTAAGAAAATACTGCTTATTATAAAATTTCTCTCAACTACAAGGAGACTCTGCATCAGAAGTTACGGCTTCAACATGGGCATTTGATGACATGAAGGAACGGAATGGCATCAATTTGATGAAAAGGCTTATACAGTTAAGTTGATACTCGGTAGGTATACTTTGCAGAAAAACAGAAGAAGGTGCTATGAAGTACTCCAAATTAAGTAACCAGATAAAACTATTTGATTTATATTTCCCTACCATTTCCCCGTTTCTTATATACATGTATGAGAATTTGTAAAATAGAAATGTGATGATATTAAGTTTCTCTGCTAAAATAAAAGATGCAAACTTAACTGAAATCATCTAATTGCTCTTTTGATTTACCTTTGCAGTGTTAAATGCAACTGTTTTGCAATCAGGAAGTATGCTGATTGACCAAGGCGGTAATTCATAGTGCATGTTATTGAATGTCACCCGTGCAGATTCGTTTAAATGGTAATTTGTGAGAAAAGCTGCACATCCAGAACTGGAAGAAAATACGTGTGCCTGCAAGACATCAAATCAAGTGCTTTTCACTGTTAGTATGACTAATGAAAAAAATCTATTCTTGAAGTTATGCATTTTATGTAATTTGTTTTGAACCAACTTAAGTAATATTTACTTTGACAACATGCATTAATGATGTCTATCTGTTTACTTGAAAAATTAAAACCAACCTGTTCATAGTTTCCTAAGGTGTAAGAGTAGGATCAGCAGAGACCAAAACATGCTCACATAACTTAACAATCTTGTGAAGCTCCTTCAAGTGGCCATATTTCGGCTGCCTAATCAAGCCTATTCATTAGTAGGGAACTGATCAATCAGCATGGCGCCATAATATATATAATTTGAAGTTTGATGTTATGTGCTCTGCTTGCTTACCATATTCGTCAATAGGAGCATCATAGTCATAGCTGGTAGTGATGAATGGGCCTCCAGCTACCCTTCCAAAGTTGGTTCCACCATGATACTGTGAGAAAAAAGTTAAAAAGTGATGCTACAAGAAGTTCTGAGGCTATTTTACACTTGCCAAGGGATAGCATCAGATGTATGGTGCACCCAACATGATAGTGCACTAATATGGGTCTATGGCTAAGGTGGAAATTCATGACTTTTAAGCTTAAGGAAATGGAATTTAATTATTTATCATGAAATTAAAGATAATGCGCATTTGCTGAGTCCATAATTTGGACTGGTGCTTTCTGGAAATCAAACAGCGCTTCCAATTTTATACTTCCCATCTAATCTGCAGAATCATTATCCGTTTTAGTGGTGAGAAGAATACACATAACCTGAAACAAAATCAACATCTAAATTTTGGGATCTGAGTTTTGATTCTGAAGATAAAAAATGAAAAAGGTCAAATCAAAATTTTCTCTCCTTTGCTGAATTTACTAAGTATGCAGTCTGAAGAAGTATGTTCAGGGATCATAGTCTCACGAAGGAGATAGTTGAACAGCTTAAAGTATTAATAACCACTTAGATACAATTCGTGGTCTCAATAAATGCAAAACACCTCTCTGACTAACCATGTAATAGTTTACAAAGGAGCCTCCTTTTTGAATAAACCGAGCAACTGCAAAGGCCAAATCCTCGACTGGTCGATGATGAATTGGTTCACCAAAATCTTCAAACCTTGACAGATGACAGAGGTAAGAGGTGCAAGTAAAATTATACTGCAGATACTAGAAATGGAGTGGCAGTAGATGTTGAACTCACCAGCCGGTCCAGGCCTCTGTCCATATTGTTGGTTTGTATGGCTTGTTAGGAGAAAAATAATCACAATAGAAACCATTGCATGTGTTTATCTGCAAACGAAGTCAGAGTTTATTGATAGAAGTCGTTCACACTTAATTATCAGCTCTCGAAATTTCTGGAACTTTAGATATTCCAGGAGAATTTATGCTGAACCTTCTGCTCTTTATAAAACAAAAGCAAAAAATGCATACGGTCATCTTCTCTTGTAAGACAGAAAGTCCTTTTTTACTTGGCAATATTTAGCATTATTGATGAAATCAGAATACAAAGCATCGCAGATTGAAATTGTCAGTGTGTATTTTCTCCTTTAATATGGTTGAATAGCTAACCACTGGATCCGGGGCATCATCCTCTTTACACATAACCCATGGGACCCCAGTATTCAGAGCAACAGCCATTTTAGCAGCCCAATTCATATATGCATGCCCAGCAGCACCATATGCCTTGCTTTCTATACCATACTCATTCTCAATCTGTATCAGTAAAATTGAACATTACCAACAAAACAACAAAATTGCCGGTGGAAATTTATTCGATACACATGCATTATATTTGGATGACAACAGTTATCCAATATATTTAGGGTGTTCAAAGTTGCACAGAAATTGCCAAAATAATTGTAATATTCTATACCTGGGAGAGAATTATAGGGCCTCCTTGAGATTGAAAACAACCTTTCGTTCTTCATCATTTGGACAATTTTCTGTGTGAATCTTTGCATTGCCATCTGCACCAACAGAGTTAATGTTTAGGTTCATTAAGCACATTTAGGTTTTAGCACAAACTCTAAAATGCATTGATACTTTGAAAGGCTCGTTATCAGTTCTGAAGCTGATGCCTGGAACATACTTCAACCACACAGGGAAACCTCTGCAACACAACAAAAGATTTGAGCACCAGAAGTAAAAGAACAGAACCCCTTCAATATAAGAATATCCCACAAGTTAAAAAGAAAGAACTAATCGCTACCCAAAATTCCACTCGGCACAAACGTAAGGCCCAATTCGGAGATGAACATATAGTCCTGCTTCCTGGACTAACTTTATGAACCTAACCAAATCATATCGGCCCTCAAAAATTGAACTATATTCACAAAGAGAAACCCATAATTACAACAAAGAGAAACTGTTAGCTCAAAAAAAAAATAAAGAAGAAAAAGAAAAACCATAGCATGCAAAAGTAAAGTATGTGAAGAGAAAATAGAAGTACATTTCCTGGGGAAGGTTCATGGACGTTCCAAAACACATAGGTATCGATGGCATCCAAACCTCCCTCTTTAGCCTTCTGTATAAGCCCCTCCCACATCTGCATTATTTAATATTTTATTTTGCTCAACAAATCTGCAGATATGTAGACTTTCCAAGTAATAAGAGAAGAAAATTTACTAACATCAGGGGTGCTTCTTGGGTAATGTATGGAGCCAGAGAAGAGAATTCTTCTCTGTCCATTGATGATAAGAGCCTTCCTATCATAAGTAACACTGCAATGTGCAACCTGAGCAACTAAAATCAAGAGCATGCAGTGCAAAAACCACTTGGAAGAAGCTGAGCTAGCTTTCATTCTTATCTTGCTTGGTGCCACAGAAAAGGAAAGAAGTGGATTAAAGGAAAAGTGAAAATTTAAGAGAATGTGAAGCAGTGAGCACCAGAAAGATTCTGACGCAGTTCTGCAAATATCAGATCACTGAAACAAATAGCTTAGTCGTCTAGTTTATTTAAAGGGCAGAGCAACCGATCAAAAAACAAATTTTTTTTTTTTAAAACAAGGGAAAAATGTTAAGGCTGAGTAGTTTGGAGAGATAAGTAACACTTGTATAATTCTACAGGTAAATATCAACATCATTCTAAACAGGGAAACATCTCCTTATCTCATCAAATTTAATGCTCTTCAGTCTTGCACGTAATTTGGAAATTATTCTCCATCCTGACAAAGCAACAAAAAGAAAGGAAATGGAAGGAAAAAATGGTTTTTTGCCATCTTCATCTTGCCAACAACTTCATCCATGCAGTCGGCAACAGTTCCTATTTTTGATTATTATCAACTTCTCCTTTCCCTTCCCACTTGCCCCTCAACATAAAAGCTAAAATATCTTAAATTATGATATTCAGCCTTTAATTATTGACTGTAAGTTTCAGGAAATAGCTGAATACAATCCTCTTAGGAAATAGCTGAATACAATCCTCTTAAATTAGCTGTTTTTTGGTTTGGTACCAGTATGGATTATACAGAAGAAGAATGCCACCAATTCTGCTAACTGCCAACTACTACTAGACAGAAATTGAATTGGAGGAAATAGCATTATGGGTTATGAATTTTTTCCAATAAGCAAATGAAACATGACGTCCTCTGTCTACATGTGCGTCGGTGGGAGGCTTACTTTTTACTTTGGTTTTATGTGTTGAATAGTTAGAAAAAGGAAGACCAGATGGATATACCTTTCCCTTCAATGATTAATTAAGAATGTGAATAACTGAACCACCACGTCAAGCACAATCAAATTTCTTTTTCCTTTTCTTCTGGGACCTTTTGAACACTTAATCGTGTTGAGTTTCATCTTTTTGCGTGCTTTTCTTCGAGTAATTATTGGTAAATTTTCGTTAGTTCTACGTGCAAAACGAAATTTCAGAATTAAGGATGGCATTTTAGCTTAGCAAACCTGTCATTTTTGTAATTATTACGATTACCCTGCCAGATCGATTCCATTACAGCCGTAATCCCCACTGGCATAGTTGCAGGAGGATTAGTTGTAGTTGAGGATCACACAATTCACATCATATAGGGATGGAAAAGGATGGATGCAACATTGGATGCTTTTCATATTTTGTTGCTCCATGAGCTTTTAAAAATATCGCCGTATGTTACCACCTACTTTAAGCCATCCCCATGTGAAAATCCAAGCACGCTACTTTTTGGCAATCTGAACTTGTGAAGAACCTAGAAGGTCGTTAAAACTTAAAGTGTTACATTGCTAGATCTTCGGGTAAATTTTCATCTTAATGTAGTCATGAATGTTTGACAAACCTTGAATTGAATCATCAGATTTGCACACTAATGAAGATACTACGGACATTCGTCAAATTGGAACACTCCTGCAATTTGTCCTTTTTGAGCTTTGAAGAATAACACGCTTGGAGTAGTTGCTGTCTTCCTTGTATCTCCGTGACTGGTAGTATGTTTGCATGTGAATTGGTTGTCAGATGAATATATATTCTTGTGTCAGTGATGGTGTATTGGTATTCAACAAGACAAAATTATTGGCTTATCCAAGATTTTACATCTTAATAAAGAGTCTGGCTTATGGTTGTTTCTTCAATCTATTAGAAGATCACATTCAGTACTTCATCAATCATTTTCTTCTATTTTTCACAGTAAGAATTTACTTCGTGCATCCCTCAAACTACTCCACATTCTTATTTCAAGTTGAAAAATTAAATGCGTCATGTATTTCGTATAAATCATTCAGGCAACAGAGCATACATGTACTGCAATGATTATTCAATGGGGTTTCACGGGTAGCCCGTCGCCCTCAAATGTAGAAACTAGAAATGAATACAGAATTGGAAACACAAGAAGCTATTGATTGAAGCGCTTCTTTTAAATGTTCTTTGTTCCCTTATTTGTGTCTAATACCATTTTAGACCATCATTATGGTCCCCTTTATATAAAATATGCAAAGTATTTCCGTTAGGTAGAAGACGAGGAGAAAATAGTAATCAGCACTGGAAATGTATGTAGTACTATCAACTAGCATCTCAAGAGATGAAACTATCGTGTGGCCTCAACAAATACATTATATTAAGGGGGTGAGGGGGGGTCAAGCCGCAACCAGATCATTCAAGATGGTCCTTCTAACATCACCTTCTCCAACTGGATAAGCACAAAATGAAACACTAGAAAATATTCAATTGATAAGTTAAACGTCATGATACAACCCTGAATTTGGACAGCGTTT